>JAJEJO010044260.1:0-115017 GCA_020662805.1 Glaucomys volans | reverse complement strand
CCCCCCCAACCCCCTCATCCCAAGACACCTTGCACCTTCCCAGACACAGTCTCCAAAACAAGACACAAAGCCCAGGCCTTGGCAGGTGTCAACATCTTGAGGCATTTTAGCTGCTGTGGGGATTGCTCAGTGAACTGTGGAACCACATTCCCTCCCTCACCTTCTTTCTGCCCCCCTCCCCCATGCCTGGGCTTTGCTGGGACCTGGACAAGGGGCTCAGGCTGAGGCAGGGCCTGGTTGTGTGTAGGGGACAATCTCTGGGTTCCTCATTCCCAGCCTCACACTGAGTCCCTGTGATCCAGCAGTGCCAAAACATTCCTTCACAGGCCTGGTTGAGGTCCCTTGGAAAGCCAAATCATGGAAAAAAGCACACAAACTGGTGTTCTAGTCCAGACTTGACTACTCACTTGCAGGAGGCCCTAGAGAAGTTGTTTCTTTCCTCTGTGTCTTGGTGTCTGCCCTGCCCAATTCCTGGGCTGCTTTGTGTGTGCATTTCCACTTGTCCACCAGATGGAAAGCTCCTTAAAGGTACAGGCTGTGGCTCTCAATCCTTATCCCTTGCACCTGATAGAGCTCAATATCAAAGGAAGGCTTTGGAATCAGATCAATCTGGGTGCAAAATCTGGTTCTTTGCCTATGAGATGATGACCTTGGGCAAGTCATTAAACCTCTCTAAGTTCAGTCTTCTCCCCTGGAAAGTGGATAATCATTAATTAATTCACTTAGCCAATGAATATTTATTGAGGGCCTACTACATGTCAAGCATTGATGTATATACAACAGTGACTACATCAGACAGGAATCCCTGCCTGTGGGGCTTACTTCTTAATGGGGGCTCTTAGTGCCTGTCTCAGAGAGTGATTGTGAGGGCCTAGTGGGATGACAGGGCTCAGCCAAGTGCCTGGCTCACTGTAGGCCTGACAAATTAGAGCTGTTGTTGTAAACATCATTCATCACCATTTATCAAGAACCCACCATGCAGCAGCACCATGCTAGGTGCTAGGGAGACAAAGGTGTGGAACACCAAGCCACTCCCTCAAAGAACCCACAGTGCAGTATGCCTGCCGTTGTCAAATGGGCACCCTCTTCATCATTGCTCAAAACTTATAACCAGTACCAACTTGTTGTTTGTACTGCAAGGAACCATAAATTCTAGAATGCCAGGTCAGCAATATCTTTCAAAGTCATACATGATCGACAGTTACCAGCACTGTGCTTTTTGAGGGTTCAGAGAAAAGGAGATCTGGTTATATCTGGTTGGGAGATCACAAAGGACTGGAGGGAAGGAGGGGTGATTTTGAACAGTATTTTTTTTTTGTTTTTTTGTTTTTTGTATTGGGTGCTTTACTACTGAGCTACATCCCCAGCCTTTTTTTATGTTTTGTTTATTTTTGAGATAAGGACTTGCTAAGTTGCTAAATTGCTGAGACTGGTCTCAAACTTGAGATCCGCCTGTCTTAGCCTCCCAAGCTGCTGGGATTACAGGCGGTTGCCACTGCATCTGACATGAACAGGATCTTGAAGAAAATAATAGAATTCAACAGAGATGGGGGGTGGGGGAGAGGGAGATCCTTTAGGGGACCAGAACGGTACACAAAGAAGAGCACAGAGGAAGAAAAACACAAGGTGCCAACTTTGTGCTTTAATCTGAGGAGGAAGAGGGCCTATCCCAGGGGGAAACTGGAGGCTGATCCAGGCAAGGCAGCTATATTCACACCTACAGGTAGGATTTGAAGGACCCCCTTGCCTGTCCTCTACTCTTGGCCAAGACTACACTAGCCTTAAAATTCTACCATTAGAAATTAATTTTCAGCCGGGAGTGGTGGCGCACGCCTGTAATCCAAGCGACTTGGGAGGCTGAATCAGGAGGATCGGGAGTTCAAAGCCAGCCTCAGCAACTTAGCGAGGCCCTAAGCAACTCAGTGAGATCCTGTCTCTAAATAAAATACAAAATAGGGCTGGGGATGTGGCTCAGTGGCCGAGTGTCCCTGAGTTCAATCCCTAGTTCCAAAAAAAAAAAAAAAAAAAAAAAAAGAAATTTTCTTGGGTAAGCATTCAGGCTTCAAGGGGCCCTGGTAGGGGACAAACCATAACCAGATGGATGACAATGAAGGAGAGTCTGAGGAAGTGGTGAGGAAAAGAGACCTGGGAACAGTAGAGAGCCAGTGAGGGCCAGAGCCCTTGGCCTGCTGGGTCTTCTGTGTGACCTCAACACATCTACAACTGACAGGGCACTGCTTGGCTGTGAGACGCTGGTCACTGGGAAAGGATGAGTAGATGAGTAGTGTGTGTTGCACTGCCCCCACAACTCAGCCAGGGCTCCTCAACCCTTCCCACTGTGTCTATGGGAGGTGGGAAATGTAGAGTCCACTCGGCAAGGCCATTTCTCAGTGCAGTTTGGCCTAGCAGCATTGTGGGTAGCTCTTCATGTGCTTGGGTGAGGACCAGAACTCATTCATTGAACCAGTTAGATGCGCCATGGCCTGAGTACCTTGCAATGAGCTAGGAAGGAAGTAAAAAGCTAAAAACCTGCTCTCCTAGAGTTTGCAGTGTGGAGGGTGTAGCAGACCTTAAAGAGCCTATGTGCATGTCTAATCACATGTGGCCAGGCCCTGAAACAAAAGTCCAGCTGCCTGGAGGGAGGGAGAGAGGGCAGTGGTTTAGATGGGGGAGGGCTTCATTCAGGGAAGACCTCCAAGAGACTTAAAGGACCTAAAGAGAGAACCAGTGGAAGAGGGTTCAGAACTCTGAGATAGGGGACCTTGTGGGCTGGGGAGAATTGGGAAGTTATGGGGAGGGGTTGAAGGTGGAGGTGACACATGCTGATTCAGGTTTTAGAAGGGACCTCTGGCTGCAGTAGAGAGGAAAGCGAGGATACCGTGCATGCCTTTAGGAGAGGTAACCATAGCCAGGGACCTGGGCTTGGGTTGGGTAGTGAAGGTGGAGGAGTTTCCCAGATTCATGAGTTATTTCAGGCAAAATGGCGAGAAGTTAATGAAGGACTTAACAGTAGAAGGTGAGAAAAAGAGAGAGGTTTTGGGTTTGAGCACCTGGGTAGCTGGACATGAGGAGGACAGAGGAGGCCTGACCAGTTCTTGAGTGTTGCCATTGGTAGGGAGTGACCTCAGTGTCATCCCCTTCACTCTCCAGCTGTGTGATGTGATTGAACCCATTAGTAGCAACAGCTAATAATGAGGGGGTGCATCACACGGGCTGGTGTGCTCGTGTGCTACGCGGATGATTCTACTTAGGCCTCACACAGTGATAGGCCCTCTTATCATCTCCATTGTACAGACAGGAAACTGAGACTTAGAGAGGTTAAGTGACTTGCCCAATGTCACAGTTGGCAGGAGACGGAGCCAACTTTCCGGTCCCCACATCAGATACCAGAGCCCAGCTCTCAGCCATCGTGTAGTGGTACCTCAGGTGGTCAGGGCCCCGACAGTTAAATGGGGTTAGTGGCAGCTCCTTCATGAACCAGGAAGCTGTCTGCACGGTGTGATGTGTTGTGGGCACTCAACAAGTACCAAGCCTCCTCCCTTTCTTCTGAGCTCTAAGTGCTGTTTTGCGAGCCAGGAGCCTCGTAAATATTTCAGTGGTGCTTGTGTGGCGGAGGCTGTGAAGCCTGTTCTCAGCAGCACTTGAAGAGTGAGATCTGGGAGACGTCTTGGGGCCTGTTGCAAGTGTTTGATCAGCGCATTTTCCAAAAAAGACTTTTCTGTGGAAGAGTTAACAGTTGCTGGCCTGAAACAGATTTACAGACTTTTTCTGGTGAGAGGCCAGAGCATGAGTTGGCCCAGGGTCCCATTTTCCAACAAGACCACAGCCAACCCCCAGCAGCCATCCATGGGCTCCTCCACCTGTATGCTCAAGCCCAGACTGTGCACTGTGCCTAGGGCTCTGTCACAATAGAGGTCCCGGAAGGGCTGCAAAGAACCCATAAAAGAAAAACAAAAGAACAGGTTGTGCCCCACAGCAGGAACTGAGGCCAGAATGGAGGGCAGGTTGATCTGACTGACTCTGGGAAACTTTGAACACCCCACAGCCTCCCCAGGTTGAACCCACCTGAAGGAAACACATAGCCTACCCAGAGGCAGGGAGGAATCTGGACAGTGTGACCTCTCGAGGTGTCCTTTGGCTTAAGGGTTTTGATTTTTAGATATTGGAGGAGGAGAGTTGCTGGACTGGGTCAGCAAGAAGAAGGAACATCTACGTATCTGTTTGAAAAGTAAAAATAATTAATTAAAAAGAGAGAAGCCAGGTGCAGTGGCACATGCCTTTACTCCCAGTGACTTGGGAAAATGAGGCAAGAGAATCAGAAGTTCAAAGCCGGCCTCAGCAATTTAGCAGGGCCCTAAGCAACTTAGCAAGACTCTGTTTCAAAAAAAGGCCCAGCGTGGTGGCGCATGCCTGTAATCCAAGCGACTTGGGAGGCTGAGTCAGGAGGATCGCGAGTTCAAAGCCAGCCTCAGCAACTTTGCGAGGCCCTAAGCAACTCAGTGAAACCCTGAATAAAATACAAAATAAAATACAAAATAGGGCTGGGGATGTGGCTCAGTGGCCGAGTGTCCCTGAGTTCAATCCCTAGTTCCAAAAAAAAAGGAGAGAAAGACTGGTATGTGACTCAGGGGTTAAGCATCCCTGTGTTCAATCCTCAGTATAAATAAATAAATGTTTAGATGATAGATATCTAGATAGATAGATAGATAGATAGATAGATAGATAGATAGATGATAGATAGATAAAAGAGAAAGAGAGGGAAAAAGACTGCAGAGCCCCAAGATAGCCAGTCCAGTGGGAAGCTTTTGGGCATCATCTTCCAGGGAGATAGAGCCTATTTCTTGGGCAATTGGGTTGAGTTTCTAGCTCTGAAACTTAGTAAAGCAGACCAAATCTCATGATAAGGTGTATCTACACTGTTCAATATAATAGCCACTAGCCACATGTGACTACTGAACACTTAATATGTGGCTGGTCCAAATGGAAATGTGCTGTAAATGTAAAATACACACTGGGGATCAAAGACACTCTGAAAAGTAAATGCAAAATACTTTATTCATAATTTTTATATTGATTACATATTGAAGTCATAATATTTCAGGCATATTTGGTTAAATAAAATATATTACTAAAATTGATTTTACCTGTTCTTTTTACTTTTTAAAAAATGTGGCTATTAAAGCAAACTGAATTACTTATGTGACTTGCATTTGTGTCCCATGTTCTGTTTCTTTCTATTGAACTGAGCTGATCTAAAGGGCACCATTCCCCATTCCCCACTCTTTTAAGGAAAACCCCACAGGGAGATGTTGTGGGAGTCTCAGGAGAGGGCCTGTGGTGCATTGGAGTTAGACCTGGTGGATGGGAGGGGTGCAAAGAGGGTGCATAGCTCACCTCAAGGAGGCCCCTGAGAAGAAGGGTGCATGGTGGAGGGATTCTCGTTTTCACTCTCATATTTCTCTGTGTGTGTGTCCACCTCCCTACTAGACTGTGAGCAACCTGAGAGAAACAGAACCATGCTTCATTCATCCTTGCATCTTCAGGGCCAAGCACAGGGCCTGCCATGGAGTAAGTGCTAGGAAACGTGCCTGTAATTAATGAAGAGGTGAGGGACAGGATGAGGAGAGAATCCAGACAGCAAGGAACTGTGCTGTGATGGTGCCAGGCCTGCCTGGATGGCTCGAGGGCTGAGAGTATTTGGAGATTTTAATCCTTAAATCCTTTAAGTTATAATCTCCCAGAAAGCAGGGAAGCCAAACCCTACACCCACAAATGTGCTTCTGGGTGGCTAGAAGAGCCGGAAGCAGGTAATGAGGAATCGCAAGGTCATCGAGTCCAGCCTCCAGCTCTCTGTCCCCTTTAAAGGAGCAGATTCCTCCCCCACAGTCAGCCTGGGCCTTCCCCACACATGCATACACACACACACACACACACACACACACACACCCCACCTGGGAGAATATTCAGCAGGTCTCTCAAGACTCGGGCTAGGTGGTAAAGGGTAAAGGCCGCTCCTGTTGTGGAAGAAAGAAAACAGTCAGCTGCCCCCGTCTGACACTGTCCCACCCTTGCCCACTTCATGGGTCAGTGACTTTCAGGAGCATGCTGCTAACACACCTTGAGTCTCGAGGTGGGGTCCCGCCAGCAAATTCCCACAGTCCACACCCTCGACCGGCCTCTTCTGTCCCCACAGTGGGCAAGGTAGGGATGCAGCAGGAACAGCGGTGCTGTGAATACAGGAAGGACTCCAGAGTGGCTCGGATGGGTGGATGGTTGGTCCTGCATATTGAGACGTAGCCTGTTGCATACTGTAGTCGCCTTCTGCTAGGACCCTGAAGGCTGAACTCAGGGCTTCACACGTGCCAAGTGAGCACTCTACCACTGAGCTACGTTCCCAGCCCCTTTCTAAAATTTTGAGACAGTGCCTCGCTAAGTTACTCAGGCTGGTCTTAAATTTGCTGAGGCTCCCACCTCAGCCTCCCATGATGCTGGGTTTACTGCCACGTGCCACTGCACCTAACCTAATTAAATTCTTAAAATCTTAATTTTTTTACCTCTAAAACACACACAGTACAAGTCCTTGGCCCTTGATTTGGTGACTGAAAACACGTTAAGTGCTTAGAACTTGAAAACACATGCCTGGCCCATGTGAGCAGTCAGTGACAGTGGTCGACTCTGACGGGTTAGGCCCCTTGGCAGCAGAGAGTGAGGCTCATCAAGAAGTAGCACCTAGACACACCTCTTTTTTCTTTTTTGAACCAGGGATTGAACTCAGGGGGACTTGGCCACTGAGCCACATCCCCAGGCCTATTTTGTATTTTATTTAGACACAGGGTCTCACTGAGTTGCTTAGGGCCTCACTAAGTTGCTGAGGCTGGCTTTGAACTCGCGGTCCTCCTGCCTCAGCCTCCCGAGTCGCTGAGATTACAAGTGTGCGCCACCACCCCCGGCTTCTGGACACACTTTTAAAGACAACGAAGTTTTATATTACTCTGTCTTTTCTATTATGGAAAATCTCAAACATATACAACAGTGGAGAAAATAATATAATAACCCCCACTTACTTATTACCCCATTTTGGTGACAATCAGCTCAGTCAGTCGAGGTTCATCAATCCCTGCCACACTTCTGGGTTCTTTTGAAGCAAGTCTCAGACACCATACATGTCAACTAAATATTGCAGCATGAAATTTCTAAGAGAAGAGGACTTTAAAAAATAGCCACACTATTATTATACCCCCCAAATGAACAATAATTTATTAATATCAAATACTCAGTCACTGTTCTAATTCTCCAATTTTCTCATTTCTAAAATAATTTGTGTAAATCGGGGTCCGGGTAAAGTCTGTATGTTGCTAATGATTGATACACTTTAAGTCTTTTTAAAATAGTTTCCTTTTTTTCTCTTCTCCCTCTCTTGCAATTTATTTACTGATGGAACCAGGTCATTTTTTTGGTAGTTTCCCCAGCCTGGAGTTTGCCTGGTCCCTGTTTCTAGAGCTTGATGGGATTAGGTTCAGGCATGGGGACGATTCCTCCGCTGGGTTGGTGTCCTTCCACCAGGAGACCCGCGGTGTGAGCAGCTACTGAGGCTCAATGCCTGGACCCATCATTTTATTAGGGGTTCCTAAGAGATGGGGTTCTATCACTTCTCTTGCATTTAGTAGCTGAAACACTTTTACCAACAGACCCTTCCTTTCTTAACAATCTAATTGTTTTCAGTTTTGTTTTGAGCCTGCCTGCCTCTCTCTTTCTTCCTCTCTCTCTCTCTCTACTTTCTTGTACTGAGCATTGAACCCAGAGGAGCTTTGCCCTGAGCTACATCCCCACACCATTTTATTTTTCATTTTGAGACAGGGGTCTCATTAAGTTGCTGAAACTGACCTTGACCTTTTGATCCTCCTGCCTCAGCCTTCCAAGTTGTTGATATTATAGGTGTGAGCCACTGCCCTTGGCAGTGTGAGTCAACTTTTATAACTTGTACAAGAAAGGTAGAATCAGTGCTTCTTTCCCTTTATGTACAGTTTCAAAATAATGAGCTAGTTTTCTACCATCTCTTAAAGTGAGCAATGATTTTTTTTCTTATCAAGAATTCATGGATTCAAATATATTTGAAATGTTTCAACCCATTGCCAATGTAACTAGGGCATTTAAAAAAAAGTTTTTCTACTTGGAATGGAATCACCATTTGACCCAGTTATCCCAATCCTTGGCATATACCCAAAGGATTAAAATCAGCATGCTATAGTGACACAGCCACATAGAAGCTCAATTCACAATAGCTAGGCTATGGAACCAACCTAGATACCCTTCAATAGATGAATGGATAAAGAAAATGTGGTACACATACACAATGAAATATTACTCAGCCATAAAGAAGAATGAAATTATGCTAAGTAGAAAAGCCAATCCCAAAAAACAAAGGCTGAATGTTTTCTCAGATATGTGAATGCTCACAATAGGTGGCTAGGGGGAAGGGATGGGGGATGGGAATGGGAAAGACAGTAGAATGAATCAGACATAATTTTCTTATGTTCATATATGAATACACAATCAGTATAACCCCACATCATGTACAACCACAAGAATGTGAAGTTATACTCCATGTATGTATGGTATGTCAAAATATATTCTACTGTCATGCATAACTAAAAAGAACAAATTAAAAAATTGAGTAAAACTAAAAAAAAACAATGTTTTTCTGAGCCAGGCTCAGTGGCACATGCCTGTAATCCCAACAGTTTAGGAGGCTGAGGCAGGAGAATCTCAAGTTCAAAGTTAGCCTCAGCAACTTAGTGAGCCCCTAAGCAACTTAGCAAGAAAAAGGGCTGGGGATGTGACTCAATGGTTAAGTGCCCTGGGTTCAATCCCCACTACCAAAAAAATTTTTTTAATTAAATAAATAAAAGTTTTTCTGGCTTAATTTTAGGGAATGACGGTAATAAAAATACGGGGCAACATGGAATAAGGGGTTTGAGAGGATTCTGATTTTGGAGTGAAGCAGCCCAAAGGTGGAATCCTGGTTCTGCCACTTATGAACTGGGTGACCTTGGTCAAGTTACTTAACTTCTCTTTTCTTCTATTTCCTCATCCTCCAAATAGGGAAACAATTAATAATAACTAACATTGACTGAATGCTTGCTGTCTTCTAAGCTTTACACTAAATGCTTCAAAGACATGGAGACGTTTAATCCTCTTATCAGCTCAATGAGGTAGGAGCTATTATTGTCATCCCCATTTTAAAGATGAGGAAGAAGTGGGAGCCAGAGTAATTGAACAATTTCTCCTAGGTTAGACACCTAGAAAGTGGTGGAGCTGAGACTTGAACCCAGGATGGTCTCACTTCAAAGTCCACCATTCTCTCTTGTGACCGTGCTGTGAGAGGGTGACGGCGATCACTCATCACATGCTGTAGCACCCTGGGCATGATGCCAGGCACAGGCTCTGCCTCCACAGCCCGCACCCTCAGCCAGTGCTGTGGTGTAGCACCGTGGTCATAGCGCTGGCCTGGAGTGGTTGCTAATTAGAGAGAGTTATTAGGTAGTAGAAGGAACCAGCATGGGAGTAAGGGATGGGGCAAAAGAGATGACAGAGGGGAAGGGCAGGGCAGGACTCAGAGCCCCTCAGGCCTGGCATATGGCAGGGAGTGAAACCCCTATTGCAGCTGCAGCTCCTCCCCGTTCCCAGACTCCTACCTCACCTGCTATGACCCTGACCCTTGCCTGAGAGCATACCTGTTCCTGGTGAGCTCCACTGCCACTGCCGTTATCCCTCCATGGATCAAGGTAGATTGCAGGGAATTTCCCTCTGGTTCTCCAGAGTCAGTTGGAGGTGGTGGTGATGGGGGTGGGGGTATTGAGTGGTCATAGAGGACAGAGATCCCAGGTGCAGCAGGGAAGGTGAGCTGTGGGTAAGAACCCTAAGAGCAGCAGTGGCAGCCATCATTTCCCAAGTTGCCCTGCAGGGGCCTGCCCTTTCTAATCTCAGCTCACCCTCACAATGCCCTCACAATGGGAGGTGGGGCTTGTGATCCTCTCCATTTTGCAGATGAGAAAACTGAGGCTGAGGATAGGTAAGCAATTTTGCCTGAGTAAACTCAGCCAGGAGGCGGCAGGCAGGGGTCTAACTTAGCTGCCCAGCTCCACATCAAGCACAGTCTAGGAAGCAGGGTCTGCAGAGGGAGGGAGGCCAGTGATCTGGGAATTCTCCAGGCAGCAGGGGAGGGGGCATTCCTGGCAGAGAGAACAGATTGTGCAAAGAGTGAGGTATGAGCCGGTATGTGATGCAGGTGGTGACTAACACGGTGGCTGCAGTGAAGGGTGCGGACAGAGGAGTGGCAGCAAATGTGGGGAGGGTTTAGGGGTTGGGGCCAAGAAGGAAGAACCCTGGACTCCAGGCCAGGGAGCTGGAGCTTCGTATCATGTAGAGGGCACCGCTGGAGGTGTTAAGAGGTCCACGACAGTGTGACAGGTTTGCGTGATGAGTTGTGGTTTACAAGGAACTTCCAAAGTATTGGGGGAATCCTTGTGGAAACCTAGGAGTTAGCTCTTTTTTTTGGCAGGGGGGAGGGTACTATGGATTGAACCCAGGGGTGCTTAACCTCTGAGCCACATCCCCAGCCCTTTTTTATATTTTATTTAGAGACAGGATCTCGCTGAGTTGCTGAGGCTGAATTTGAACTTGCAATCCTCCCAAGCTGCTGGGATTAGAGATGTGTGCTATTGTGCCAGCTAGTTGGCTCATTTTATACATTAGGAAACAGATTCAGAATGGTCATGAAACCTACTCAGGACACAGCAATAAACAACTGCTGCAGCAACCACAGGACATTGCTCTAAAAGTCAGGGCTTCATGAAAGAGGTAGGGGCATCCTTCAGTTCCGATCTCTCCAGCCCTGCTCCTGCTCAGCCTCACTGGGGAGTGGGAGACGAAGATGATGCTCAGGCCCAGACATTTCTGCTTACTAAGAATCTGACAGTAAGTAATAGAAGGAACATTCATCGAGCTCCAATGTGCTAGACATTGGGCTGGGGGAAAACTAGACAGAGAACAATAGCACCAAGCACTCTCTCTGAGAACCAATATTCTGAATTGAGTGTGCTCCATGCTGGACCAGAAGGTGCCCCCTCCTCTGCCTAAAGAGCTAGAAAAGACTTCCATTTGAGAGAATTGCAAGATTTCTGGCTCAGCCCCTAAATTCCCCTGTAACCCTGAACAGGGCAGGCCATGCTGGGAGTCCCTGGCAAGCCAGTTGCTCAGTGAGGGGACTGTGCCAGAAAAGTGTTTTAGTTTTCAAAGCCTGGGAGGCTTTCTCAAGCTGACTCAGGTCTAGGGAAGGGACTCTGGCCCATGGGTCTTAACAAGCTCCACAGGAAACTCTGAAAGCACACCCACTTGGAAACAACCAGATTACCAAGGTCATTCCAAATTCAGTTCAATGAGTTCAATAGGACATGTGTTTATTGAGCACTCGCTATGCCAGGCGTGGTTCTGCAGGTGTGGGGAATGATCAGCAAACAAACAACAAGATAAGTAAATAAAGTTTCTGGTGGTTAGAGGTGCTACAGAAAGAGGAAAGTGGTTTGGGACAAGGTGATGAGGAGTGCAGGGTGGGGACAGTTACAGGACACAGGTGATGGGCAGGTCTGGTCTCATTGAGAAGGACACTGAAAGGAGGTGAGGGAGGCCACTGAATGGATATATGGGGGAGAGTGCTCTAGGCCTTCTAGGGCAAGGACAAGGGTCCTGATGGAAGAGCATGCTTGCAAGATGTCCAGTGTGGCAAACTGAGTGGCCCAGAGTCAGGGTGAGACGGGGACAACCACGGAATGCTATTTCTATGTGCTGACATTCTAAGACATGTCAAGCACTGCTCTGAGTGTTTTGACCCTGCTCTTGACCCTGATGAGCCTGACCCTGCCCTGACCCCTCCCCACTCACCTTAATTTTAAGGACCCACCCATCACAGGAAGTGCCAGAACTGCCATACCAAAGCAATGTTATTTGAATAGGTATGTATTTTAGCTCCTTTAGCCTCAGTGTCTTCAGCCTCTCCTGTCCCCAGGTATCTGCCCTGCCCTTCCTGATTTCTTCCTGGCACCCTGGGTATTTGTGACCTGGAGGCAGGGGAACAGGGCATTTGGAGGGCATGTGGCAGTGTCATCCCCATTGTCCCAGGGAAGTAGTGGCTTAGATGAAGCATCCAGGTGAGAGAGAGGATCTCATCAATAGCTTTCCCTGTAAGCATCTTCTCTGAGCTTCTCCTCAGGAATCCTAAGGTGAACAAGAAGACCCTTGCCCTCTGGAGCTCCCTGCTGGGGTGAAGTGGGGGGAATGGAGTTGGGGAAGGGAAGAAATAAACACATACCAGAAAATTCTAATTCACATATGATGTACTGTTTGGGATCCTCCAGCACTAGCATTGTGGAGAGGAAGGATGTGACCACTCCCTCCAAGGTTGCACAATTCAGCTGGCCACTGTCTACCAGCTGGGGGACCCTGTGCAAATCAGTTAACCTCTCCTTGAGGCTTTGAAAAGCAGTGACTCAATACATACTTATTAAAGGAATGCACTTCAGTTTCTTTGCACGTTAAATGGGGGTAATAGTGCTATTGTTGATTGAGGGTCCTCAGAGCCAGGCTCTAGCCCACTTCCAACAAGTCTGGTCCCTACCCGTCGTCATCTTTGAACCCTCCCCTCAGCAGTGTCTGCCCATCCTCTCACTGTGGTGTCAAGCGTGCTACCTGGTCATACCTGTTGAAAGGAAGATCACACCAACTAATGGATGTGACCTTGCCTGCGAAGGGCAGCACACAGCTGATGTAATAATCATTTAAGTATTTCACAAATGTAAGCTGTTGCTTTTAATGTAATGGGTGATCAATAATTAGGGTTGCCAACTTTAGCAAATAAAAATACACACAGTTAAATTTGAATTTCGGACAAGCAACTTTTTTTTTTTTTTTGAAGAATAAGTATGCTCTATGGAACATTTGGGACATACTTACACTAGAAAAGCATTTGTTGTATGCCTGAAGTTCAAATTTAACTGTGTGTCCTAGATTTCATCTGGCAACCTTATTGATGGCAGTTTATTGATTGGCTGGGGATTACAGGTCTGTGAGGCCAAGAAAGGGCCTGTGAAGGCTGTCTGGAACAGAAACCAAGGAAGGAGAGGATGAGTCACCGTTAAGACTACCGCTGGGGCGGTGGGATCGTTACCACACAAGACGGTGTTAAGTCTTTATTTGCTAGTGAATCCCTCAGAATCAGGCTTTCTTCCCTCCATCTCTGAACACCTGTCCTACTAGGCTTACTAAGTAGGACAGGCTCACTAAGAATGAACTAGATAGAGTGAGCCAGGTGCAGTGGTACATGTCTGTAATCCCAGCTACTCTAGGGGCTGAGGCAGGAGGAATATGAGTTCAGGGCCAGCCCTGGCCAACTTAATGAGACCCTGTCTCAAAACAAAAAAGGGCTGGGGCCGGGCGTGGTGGCGCACGCCTGTAATCCAAGCGACTTGGGAGGCTGAGTCAGGAGGATCACAAGTTCAAAGCCAGCCTCAGCAACTTAGTGAGGCACTAAGCAACTCAGTGAGACCCTGTCTCTAAATAAAATACAAAATAGGGCTGGGGATGTGGCTCAGTGGCCGAGTGTCCCTGAGTTCAATCCCTGGTTCAAAAAACAAAACAAAACAAAACAAAATAAAACAAAACAAAAAACAAAAAGGGCTGGGGATATGGGGGATGTAGCTCAGTGGTAGAGCACCCCTAGGTTCAATCTCTAGTACTGCAAAAAAAGGAAAGAAAAAAGACTATAGAATGAATACAGGAGTGAGGGAGTGGGGTTGGAAAATTGAGGCAGTCCCTTTTTTGTCCCCTCCTTTTGGTACCAGGGTGCTTAACCACTGAGCCACATCCCCAGCCCTTTTTATTTTTTTATTTTAAGACAGGGTCTTGCTGAGTTATTTAGGACCTAAGTTACTGAGGATGGCTTTCAACTTGGGATCCTCCTGTCTCAGCCTTCCAGGTTGCTGAGATTATAGGCGTGCACCACCATACCCAGCTGTTAGTCCCTTTGTTGACAGTCATGACTCTCTCACCATGACCACACTCCCCTACCCAAAGCCCAAAGGCCTGGGCACCAGTTGTCTGCCATCCTAAGAGATCCTGGTCCTGGCAGGGGAGGCAAAGTCTGAGAGAAGTTACTAATTAGGGAGAGAAGGCAGTCAGTTCAGGCCACTGCCAAGAGTCCAGCCCTGTGTGAGCACCGTCTCCAGGGGCCCAGACCCAGCCAAGAGAAGAGGACCTGGATCAGGCTGCAAAGTCCCTCTCCAAAGGTAGGACAAGACTGAGAAAAGGGACACACACACATCTTCCCACATCGTGGACTCATCGAAAAGGAGGGCAAATTACTTAAGTTTTGAGGTGGGACAGATCTGGATTCAAATGCCTGCTCCGCCACTTAACCTGGGCAACCTTTGCAAGGTAATAGTCATCCAGAGAATGAACCTCACAGGAATTTGTTTTTTTTGTTCAGACAGAACCTTGATAAGTTTTTGGCCTCAAACTTGTGATCCTTCTACCTCAGCCTGCAGAGTTTTGCTCTATAATCTCTAGGGTCAAACCATACTAAAGCTGGAAAGGACCTTGGTAACACCCAGTTTTTTCTCCTCTATTTATGGAGAAGAAACAAAGACCCAGCAAGCATAAACAACCTGTTAGGACCATGCATTGAGCAGATGATACAGACGCTCAGAATCTCCCAGTCCCGGGCTCCATGCACAATTGTGGAGCTACGCCTGTGTCGTCCAGTGGGTTGGCATTGATCCTGACGTACTAGAGCCCAAAAGAACAGAAAGAAAGTTAAGGAAAGGGCTAGAAAAATTTAGTGAAAGATTTAAATATTTCCACTTAATGTGAAAGAGTTTTCAATAGAAGATGTTGGGATACCTGGATTATTGCTGGGGATAATAAAAAAGCTGAAGCCAAAGCAGATTCTGATCATAGCAAAGATTTAAGTGTAATAAAGCCAGGTGAGTTCTATAAGGAAGTGTGGGCAAATCAATTTATTATTTTGGAATGAGAAGACTTTTCTAATAAGGATGGAAAAACCAGGGGTCATAAAGGAAAAGATTGATACAGAAGATCATAAAACAATTTTATTTTTAAATTTCTGTATGGAAAGCTACCATATAAATGTTTTATCAAGGGGCTGTTTTTCCAAGAGTATTTGCCTACCATGAGCAAGGCCCTGGGTTCCATCTCCAGCACTACAAAAAAAAAAAAAAAAAAAATTTCCAAGAACAGAAAACATACAAAGGGACATTTCCTTAATTTACAAACAAACTTAAACTAATGCATAAAAAGTTTAATATTGTATTGCTAATATTTAATGATCATTTCCTAATACTAGACACTATTTTAAGTATATGTATATATTAATTTCATTTAATTCTTATAGTAACTAACCCTAATGAAGTAGGTGCTATTACCTCCACCTTACAGAGGAGGACATCAATGTAGTTAAAAAAATAGTCTATGGATATGTAGTTTGCAGAAAAAGAAATATAAATGATCAATAAAGATACAGTATGATATTTGATATCACTCATTATTGAAGAAATGCAAAATAAAACTGGAATTTTGACATCACTTTTTCACTTCTGTTTGGTAAAAATGAAAACATTTGCTGATACTCAGGGCTGGCAATATGAAAGCTTACTTAAATAGCTGATCCTCTCATATTCTGAGTTCTATCCCCGTATTAGTTCATGCCACCAGAAAACTTTATATTTGAACCACATTAACTTAGCTGCCCAGAAAAATGCCTTCAGCAATTTCCATTTTAATATTACCCTTAGAGGCTGGCAGAAGAAATAACCACATAAAAAATCCTGTCTTTATTTTCCTGGAAAAATTACCACCAAAGGCACTGTCTCTATGGCAATGTGTTACTTATGTATGAAGAACCTGCACAGTGTAACATCTTTAACATTTACTATCAGGAAATTCTTTTCTCTCCCGAAGACCTCAAATGTTCATGCTACCACATAATGATAATTATATAAACCATTCTGTTTCTCTTTTCTCCTTGGCTGCCAGAAAACTCAGAACCGCATTTGATGGTTCACAATTAACGACATAAATAGGGTAGTTGGCATCTGACTTCTCAGCCCAATCTAACCACGTCTTAGCTCATTTTCCTTTTTCTCCTCTTCCCTTCAACTGACTTCTCTCCTTCCACTTCTTTTTTAGTTTTCTAATTTTAGTTTAACAAAATTATGTAAATGTGTGGTTTTTTGGAAACTCTTTCAAAATCTTTTGGAAGCAGGTAAGGTATAAGTTATAAACGGTCAACCCCTTCATTTTGTAGATGAGAAAATCCAAGTCCTCTAGAAGTTAAAAAGCTTATTCCAATCTGCAATTAGTACTTAATCTGTGTGCACACGTGACTCTTACACTTTATTGTAAACTCCTTAGAACTGTATTGTGTCTGCTGGGCACAGTGGGAGTGGGGGCGGGGTGCGTGTGTCTGTAATTGCAGCTACTCAGGAGGCAAGAGAATCCCAAGTTGAGGCCAGCTTCTACAACTTAGTGAGACCCTGTCTGAAAATAAAAAATAAAAAGGGCTGGGGCTGTATGTAGCTCAGTGCTTGAGGATACCTGGGTTCAATCCCCAGTACTGTTAAAAAAAAGAAAAAAGAATTGTATTAGACTCTGAGATCCTAGTAGCTGGCTCTGAAGCAGATACACAATAGGTGTTCAATAAATGTACATTAGCTGAAAACATTGTACACATTAGGAGGAAAGGGACATATTTTCATGGAACAAGGTCTGGTAGGTAGTAGCTGTCCTTGAGAACTGAATTAGCAATATGGTATGGACTCACCCTCGGGCCTCACCCCACCACACCTGAGCCCCACCATTATGCAGGATTCTCAGGGTTAGGTCCAGCACAACCACTCTGCCTTTTCCTCCACCCTTCCGTCATGGCCCTCTTGCTTGGTCCAATCAGTTCCCAAATATTTTTGAGTTTCACAGTGGGTGGGGCAGCACATGTTCTCCAAGACTCTGGGCCCTGTGATGCCTGGAGGTTAGGGAATGGCATTACCTTTTTACCCATGTGCAGTGCCCAGTGTGGGCTGCTCATTAGCAGGAAGTGGTAAGGAGGAGAAGGAGGGTCCATGGTCATGGCTCTCTCTATCCTTGTGACCCTCTATTGAGTCACATTTCTATACTCTGTGGGGCAGAGGGACCAGCAGAGGTTGATGAGATCACTATTCCCCCACTTTCTCATTCTTCTGTGCCAGGAGGGAAAAGAGTGAGAGGTAGACAGGGAGGACAAGCTGGATAACATGAGGTGTTGGGGCTTCCTCTGCATGCCTTCCTGTGATGCAGACAGGAACTGGCTTCCCAGGAGCTGTCACTCTGTGCCCTCTATTCTCCACTCTCCACCTTGATCTTCTTCTGGGCAATCTCTAGAAAGAGAGCTGAGGTCTGGGCAAGGCCTCTGACCCAGATTTCCTGGGCTGATGGACAACCTGGGCTGGGAAACTGACCTGGCAAGCCAAACTTCATGGGCCACACCTGCCAAGCCACAGGAAACCTCAGGCCTGGGGCTCCTCTGAGCCAGTCACAGCCCCAAACTTTAGCCTCTTGCTAGGATTTGGGTCAACCACCTGCAAGGATCATCCTACTTGAGCAAGAGGCTTTCTTCTCACCCAGGACTTCATATTCATCTTTGCAACCTATGTGGCAAGGCTGCAGGATGGAGGAGTGGTCCCGTGGGGGGTCCCTGCCTTGGTCTCTGCAAATGTTAGATGTCTCCTACACTGTGTGCTCCAAGGGGTTCCCATGTGTACAGGTGGTGAATGTCATTGCTCAGGCAATTCCAGAGCCGTGGCAAAGACAGTGAGCACCATGACTTTAGATGAGGTATTGATTTCCACCTTCTTCTCTCTCTGGGTGGCAGAACTTCCAACTTGACTAAGAGGTGGCCTACGTGGGATTTGAACATTCTACAAACTCTTGCCCCCTTCTGTGAGAAATGATGACCCTGTGCATGGCACCGGGCCCAGCTTTACTCTGTAGGACCCAGGCAAGTTCTCATACCATGTGACTACATCATCAGTTACACAAACAAAATGTTAAATAAAACAAGTCCTATCTGCCTCCCGTGACAACATACTTTTATATTGACAAAACTTAAAAATGTATAAAGTTATAGTTTTTACATAGCTAAAAGGTAGCAAAACATCAAAAGACTAAATTTAATTATTATTATACATGATGGGCTGGCAATGTTCAGTTGAATAATAAATGTATGCATAATTCAAAGACTACTGCATGATTGCTTATTCAATAAAATTATTTTTATTGCTTTTGTCAAAATAAAATCACCAACTACATAATTATAATCAATATTTGTACACAACTTAAATTCTGTTGACAGTCAAGCCAAATTAGACAATCTTTCTTGAGTCATTATAAGTCTTGGTGTTTTGTGAATCTCAAATTATTATCAATATAATTTTTGAAGTAATAGTTGGATGCAGAGTTAAAGCATTGATTTTATATATCATATACAACACACTAATGGGATAGCATATGATAAATTATTGCTGTCACACCCACAAAAATTACAAAGTGTTTTTATTTCATTCTATAAACTGCTATTTCTTACATCATGAAAATTTCTTAGAGCAAGTCAGGAGCACACCTTTAATCCCAGCAATTTGGGAGGCTGAGGCAAGAGAATCAAAAGTTCAAGGCCAGCCTCAGCAATTTAGCAAGGCCCTAAGCAACTGAACAAAACCCTGACTCTATTTAAAAATAAGAAAAAGAAAAAGAAAAATTCTTAAAGGACTATCTGTATCTATAAATCACCAGCTCTCAAACTCTTTTTTTTTTTTAACATGGAATGCTTCACAAATTTGTATGTCAGCCTTTCACAGTGGCCATGCTAATCTTCTCTGAATTGTTCCAATTTTAGTGTACATGCTGCTGAAACAAGCACTGTCAAACTTTTTGAAGTAAGAATTCCTTAAAAGTTATTGAGGAACTCTAGGAGTTTTGTTATGTAAATTATGATTATCAATATTTACCACATTAGAAACTCAAGCTGATTACTTTTCAAAGACAACACACAAGGGGCTGGGGATGTAGCTCAGAGGTAGAGTGCTTGCTGGCATTTTGGAGGCCCTGGGTTCCATCCCCAGCACCAGGAAACAAAACAAACACCAAGGCACATGCTCTATCAGTCATCAGGGCACTGATGACTTCATAAATCAAGTAGCTTCTGGAAAACTCCATGGTGCACTCTTGAGAGGATTAATGTAAAAAAGACAAATGACCTCAGTTATTATTAGAAAAATGGGTTTGACCATTTCCAGAGGGTTCTCAGACACAGTGGAAGGGTTCAGGGAGCCCCAGAATGTCAGACCATACTTTGAGAACCAGTTCCACAGAGCACTGTAAAGGACGGGCATGGTGCTATACGTTTTATCTAGACCTAAAACATACAAATAAAAGATTTATAAGAATTCATCTTCTGCTGGGGTCATGGCTCAGTGGTAGAGGACTTGCTTAGCATGCGTGAGGCAGTGGGTTCGATCCTCAGTGCCACATATAACTAAGTAAACTAAAGGTCCATTGACAACTAAAACAATATTTAAAAAAAAAAAAAGAATTCATCTTCTGAAACATTACTCAACTGCCATGTGCAACTTTTACAAATTCTGTCCTAATTCATGAATACAGCCAGGACTAGAAATTGGAACATGAAGAGAAGAATAGGGACATTTGGAATTTCCAGGAAATGATACTTTGTTAGGGAGAAATCTATGACATTCATGTGCTCTCAGACAAAGGCTTACATGGTGAATTATCTTTTTATTAAATTAAATTAATTAATTTTAAAAATTTGAAGCAGTCTTACTACATTGCCCAGGCAGCTCTTGAACTCCTGGGTGCAAGTGATCCTCCTGCCTCAGCCTCCAGAGTAGGTGGACTATAGGCGTGCACCACTGTTCCAGCAGAACTAGTCTTTTAGTAATCAGTTCTGAGCTCAAATCCTTCTTGTGCTCCACCCTGAAAGCCGTGTCTGTCTATCTCCCACGTGGCATGAGCATGACCCTTCCTGTCATTAGGATTCTGCAGCTTTTTGCTTTGGGACTCCAGGTGAGAGATGTGGAGAAGTATTTCCCTGGGGCCTGACTGCTGTTGGTCACGAGAATGGATTTGTAGGTCCGGAGCTGTGCTGCATCCTGAGTGTCCAGGTTCCTTAATTGATAAGTGGGTGAATGTGATAGGGCAGGGCCCTAAAAATGGGACTCTGGTTGGTCTAAGTGCAGTGCTCCTGCATGGACAGTAGGACACAGAATCATTAATTCAGTCTCAGAAGGACCTCAGTGGCAGGAGGCTGGTGCACGACTCCAGCAGCAGATCTTCCACTACCCTAGCAGGGGCAGCTGATCATGGAGTTCATGAATCTGAAGCTCCAGTGCCTCTGACTTGCATGGGTCCTTCTCAGACCTTGTAAGAGACCCTAGCAATGTAATTTGTATTCTCTTTCTTAAAGACCTCCTCTCAGATTGTACAAGCTTTAGGACCCACACAACTTTGGCTCACCTCTGCACAGTGGGGCGTCCCCTGGCCCTTGCTCTTCTCTAAAAGAGTAGAATGTTGAGCCAGAAAAGCTGTTTTTGTTTTGTTTTGTTTCCTACCAGGAATAGAACCCAGGAGCACTTAACTTCTGAGCCACATCCCCAGCCTTTTTTACTTTTTGTTTTGAGACCAGGTCTCTCTAAGTTGCTTAAGGTCTTGTTAAGTTGCTGAGGCTGGACTCAAACTTACTCCTGCCTTGGCCTCCTGAGTCACTGGGATTACAGGTCTGCACCACTGCACCTAACAGAAGAGCTGGATTTGAGGATGGGTGCAACCTTAGAAATAATAACAGCAGCTGACATTACTGAATTTTACTATGTGTCAGGCACTCCTAAGACTTGGACATGCTTTATCATGTGTAAAATTCAGAAATGCTTCTCAACCTTTCAAAGCTTCAGTTTTCTCTCTTGTGCAATGAGAACAACATCCATTTCGATATTCCACTTCAGTTCTGTGCATTACTTGAGGGCAGACCCTACATTAGTCATCACTGCATCCCCAGCACCTGGCCCAGAGCCTGGCCCACAACTCATCAAGTGTCAAGGAGGTAAGCACATGCCTCATAGTTGTGCTGGTAAAGGTGGTCATGACCTGACCTTTGGAGGCCAGCTCATTGATGGAAGTGCCATCAATTCCAAACCAGGAAACCTGGGTAAGCTGCTAACCTACGTGAGGGAGTAATTTTGCGGGTAACTACCTCAAAGGGTTGTGCAGAGGACTCAGTAGGCACCTGACACATGGCATGTCAGAAGCATTTGATAAATGTTTCCTATTACCAACTCTTCTAGGCAGGTAACTTTCCTTTTGGACAGATAGATTTATTATAAATTAAGTCCTAGCTTGGCCAGGGTGAGGACTGCATCTTGCTCACATTCTCACAGTATTGGCCTCCTAACAGTGTCAACCCAATTGCCCCAGCACTCTTCATGGCTTCTTCTTGTCCTGCATGTGGGCTGAGCTGGCCTTCAGGCCTGCTGCCATGCTGCACATCACCCCCACACTGGCTGCACTCACCCCATCCTCCTTCCTGGTGAGAGTTTGAGGAAAGCTTTTTTTTCTTTTATGAAATAATTGTTTCCAAATTTAACATGATTTATTTAACATGAATTACCTTTTTTCAATATTGATTAAAGATACTTTATTTTTTAAAATTTTTTCAGCTGCAGATGGACACAATACCTTTATTTATTTATTTTTATGTGGTGCTGAGGATCGAACCCAGTGCCTCACATATGCTAGGCAAGCACTGCTCTACCACTGAGCTACAACCCCAGCCCAAACAATTAGCCTTTTAATGCGATATAATTCATGTAATGTAAAATTCACATTTTCTAAAAGTGTACAATTCAGTGGTTTTTGATATCTCCACCCCACTATCTAATTCCAGAACATTTTCATTACCTTTGAAAGAAACTCCAAGTGGGGCATGGTGGTGCATGGCTATAATCCCAGTGGCTCAGGAGGCTGAGACAGGAGGATCACAAGTTCAAAGCCAGCCTCAGCAACTTAGCGAGGCCCTAAGCAACTTAGCGAGAACCTGTCCCTACATAAAATATAAAAGAGGGCTAGGGATGTGGCTCAGTGATTACTGGTTTAATCCCCAGTATTAAAAAAAGAAAGAAAGAAACTCCATATCCATTGGAAGTCACTCCCTAGTCAACCACTGGCAACCAGTAGGTTCGTGGATTTGCCTATTTGGGTTATTTCATATATATGGAAAAAGAAAACATGTAGCCTTTTATGATTAGCTCATTTCACTTTGCCATCTGTCATTGAGGTTCACCTGTATTGTAGCATGTCTCAAATTTTCCTTCCTTTCTAAGGCTAAATTGCATGAATATACAACTGGGTCTCTCCATTCATTTGTTGATGGACCTGGGATTGCTTCTACCTTTTGGCTGTTGTGAATAATGATGCTATGAACATTGGCATATAAGTACCTGTTTGAATCCCTGTTTGCAGTTCTTTTGGGTATATCCTAGAAGTAGAAATGCTGAATTATATGGCAATTCTATGTTTCATTTGTTGAGTAACCACCACATTATTTTTTACAGTGGCTGCACCATTTTACATTCCCACCAGCAATGAATGACGATTAGAATTTTTCAGCATTCTTGCCAACATTTATTATTGTCTGTATTTTTTATTATAGCCATCCTAATAAGTGTAAAGTAATATCTAATTGCGGCTTTGATTTGGATGTTCCCAATGACTAACAATATCAAGCATGTTTTCATCTGTTCCTTGGCCATTTGCATATGTATTTTAGAGAAATGTCTATTTGAATCCCTTGCCTGAGCCAGTCGTGGTGGCACAAGCCTGTAATTCCCACTATTTAGGAGGCTGATGAGGAGAATTTCAAGTTCAAGGCCAGCCTGAGAAGCTTAGTGAGACCCTGTCTCAAAATAAAAGTTAAAAAACAAACAAACAAACAAATAGGGCTGGAATGTAGCTTAGTGGTAGAGCAAGCTTAAGTTCAATCCTTAGTACAAAAACAAACAAAAAATTATTTGCCCATTTAAAAATTAGGTAACTGTCTTTTTGATTGTGTTGTAGGATTTCTTTATATATCTTTGAATACCAGATATATGATTTGCAAATATTGCCTCCCATTCTATGGGTCGCTTTTTTCCCCCTTGCATGATGTCCTTCAAAGGCCAAAAGGTTTTGCTTGTTTGTTTGTGTGATGCTGGGGACCAAATCCAGGGCTTTGGGGCTGGGGTCATAGTTCAGTGGTAGAGCACTTGCTTAGTATGTGTGAGGTCCTAGGTTAAATTCTCAGCACCACATATAAATACATACATACATACACACACACACACACACACACACACTTACTTACATATCCATTGACAACTAAAAAGAAAATGTAAAGAAAGCAACTCCAGGGCTTTGCACATACTAGGCAAATGCTCTATCACTGTGCTACATCACAGCCCTCAAAAGCTCTAATTTTGGTTAAATTTAATTCATCTTTTTAAAAAAACATGTTTTATGCTTTAACTATCTAAATTGCCAATTTGCCTAATCCAGAGTCCAAGAGAATCCTCTATATTTTCTTCTGAGAGTTTTACCTCTTGTATTTAGGTCTTTGATCATGTTTAGTTACTTTTTTTAGAAGTCCAAACTTATTCTTTTGCATGTAGATATCCATTTGTCCAGCATCATTTGTTGAAAATTCTGTTATTTCCTAATTTCTCTATTGTCCTGGCACCTTTGTTGAAAATTAATTGCCCATAAACATCTGGTTTATCTCTGGACTGTCAATTCTATTCTATCAATAAATCTATTACACTTAGCCTATGCCAGTACTGTAATCTTGGTACTTGATACAGAGTCTCACCAAAGCTTTATGGTGAGTGTTAAAATCAGGAAGTGTGATTCCTACAACTTAGTTCTTCTTTTTCATGATTGTTCTGGTCATTCTGAAGCATGACTTACTTCCAAAGAAGGAAAAAAAATATATTACTATTAACAAGATCCTACATATTCAACACATTCCAGCACAGTTGCTTTCCTCCTAGGCAACTTTCCCCAGACTCTTCTTTGGGGCTCTTCCTTCCTCTGGACATCTTATTAGTGCCTCTCTTACAGGGTCTTCTTCAAGGGAGGCTTCGAGGATCACCAGTCTTATTGAAGATGAGCCCTCTGAGGGCAGAATCATGTCTCATTCACTTGAAAGTATTTCCCATGGTGGGGCTGAGGATATGTCAAATGAATGAGTGAGTAGATAAATAAATGAATGCTACTGAGTCATTCACACGGTTCACATTCTGATCAGAACCTGGGCAAACATTCATAACAAAGAGGGACTTAGGAAATGCATTCATTAAATTCATGGTTACACCTCTATTGACTAGTATAATCATGTGTTGTTTCACCTGAGGTTTCCTTAGTTTATTATAGTCATTACAATGCTTGTCAATAAGAGAAAAATGTGCCCAAATTACTTGAGGAATTATGTATGAATTGCACACTCAGGCATTCAACAGCCAGGGCCCAGGTTCAATCAATACTTTTTAACAGTTCTTATCAAAGCATTGAATCTTGCTTAAGCTAAAAGATTATTAGCCTGCGAATTAGCACTCCAAACAGGACTCTCAATTAATCTGCTAATGATTTTCTTTGTGCAGAGTACCAGGTCTTAGTCCATTCAAGTACATGCTCCCAGAGCTATATGCACATATTTTTCCCTTAAGTGATCCTGAGTGAAGAGTGAGGGTTATGGAGTCCCTGTTTTCAAGGAGCACACAGTGCACAAGTGGAGACCACTTTTGGATTCAGTCGGGTGAGTGCTGGGTCACATTATGGGCCCAGGAGAGGGATACAGTCACCCGGGGAGGCAGGGTGGTATCTGGCCACATCACATTTTTTAACTGAGCCTTCAAGCTTGCCTAGAATTTCTCCAGGAAGAGACAAAGATGAGACTTTTGGGACAGTGGGCAAAGTGTTCAAGCAGAGGGAACACCTAGAGGAAGAGCAAGTTACATTGTACCAATGCAAATGCACATGTTCCGATACATTCTCCTCCCAAGATCTGGGCCAGGCAGAAACTGAAAGATCTCATGGCATTCACCTGAGTCAGCTCACAGCTCACAGACCCACCAGGTCTGGGTTCCAGCTGTCCTTCCTCAGGAGGGCCTTCACCATCAGCATCCTTTTGCCTGTCGCCAGCCTTTGCATTTCCCTCAGGGTCCTTACCCACCGCAAACTCACTGAAGCTCAAATCCCATGAGACCCCTCATGGACCAGGCCAGAGATATTGATCCTGATGAAGCTTGAGGGTTGCCACATGCAGAATTTTCCACCAGCCCTGCTGGCCTTTAGCTGACTGATCAAGCTGTGGGGACAGGGAGGGCCAGCACTATAGACCGCTCACCAGTGATGTAACTGTCCAATACCTAATGCTTTGCTAATAAACAACCGCAGTGTGCTTTCTTCCATTCATCAAGACAAGTGTTTATTGATCACTTAAATTTAGAGTTTAAATTTTTAATTGAAGCAACAAACCTATGTTAAAATGCACATATCATTAGTGTGTGTGTGCCTGATGCATTTTTACCAAGTGAGTATACCTGTGTAACCAGAAGGCTCTCGTGAGGAACAGGGATCTACAAATGTAAAATGGAGTAACTCATGTATCTAGGGTGGGGATGGGGCTGTCTCTGCAGTCCCTGGATGGTAGAGAAGGCAGGTAGACTAGTGGAAAGTGCTATGGTCCAGGAATCAGAGACTCATCCTCAAATTTGATATCCATCCACAGTTTACTGTGTAACCTTGGAAAAAAATCTGTTTCCCTCTCTGGACTTCAGTTGCATCCTTTTCAGAATTGGGGTGAATAATAGTTTCCTACCTTTTCATCACCAAAGACTCTTTCTATTATTTATCCCCCCCCCCACTGCTGCCATGGATGTCAGGCTTTGAAAAATGCTGCTGACTGAACAGACCGAGTGTAAGCAATGATTAATTTGTTTCCCCATTTCTTGTTAACTGGAAGACGTATGGAGCAGACTCAGATCTGCGGCAGATAGCATGCAGAGCCACTCTGGGTTGATAGAATTCCAGTCAAAGCAGAGGCTTTGTATGGCTGAGCTACTTGATTGCAGTCTCACGTCAGGGAAATGTTCAGAGCCTGCTGCACCCGGTGAAATACAGCAAGGAGTTTAGAACTCTCATCCCAGCACTTCTTGCAGCCTGCTCCCAGGAACCACTGTCGAGACTGACAATCTAACTTCCCTTGATAAACCACAGGTCTTAGGGTTCCAGCTGTCCCTGCAATGGGTGGCCCCCAACCCCACCCTGTACCCTTTACCCCAGCAGACCACCTGCTTACACCTGCTGGACAAGTCCTCTGGGGTGAGGACTGTCTCACATTTCTGCAGAGGACTATTTGGAAACTGTTGATGGAACTGTAGTTTCTAGAACACTTGATAATGGCTCCCTACAGCCTCAGGGAGAGAACATCAGGGGCTCCTCTTCAGGAGAGCAGTCTGGTCTGGCGCACAGGGACTGCCTCCTCCTGCACCACTAAGAGCTCTCAATTTCTAGTCCCGCTCCCATGTCTGTCCATGACTCTAGGATGTGGTGAAGTCTGCTTGAGGATGAAAGCTGTACCCCCTGATGGGGAGCCAGAACCACACCCAGAGTAAGTCAGGATGGACCTTGAGCTGGGGGCAGGAAGGGAGGGAGTATGGAAGAGGGAGACTTGGCCAGAGACATCTTGGAAAAGGAGACTAATGCATGGATATGGAAGGAGTGGGGGCACTCTATGAAATAAGTGTCCCAGGAGAAGGTGTTACAGCCTGGTCATTTTCCATGCAATATTCTAGGCAGTATGAGGTTGTGCAGGGGACCTAAGGATCACCTTTGGAGAAATGAAGTTTCCAGAAGTTGATGGGGTGGAGAGGGGAGAGAGAGGCAATGGGAAGGGGGATGGGTGGTATGCCTTGAGTGCTGAAGATTTGGAACTTGATAGCAAGACACCTAGAGGCCTTGGTTGGATATTTAGACTTACTCAAGAATGGAAAACTGGATGGTCAATGAAGATAAGCCATCAATCCAGCCTAGGACCTGTCTTCAAGGCATGGTTCTAGGCTTTTGCACAGTGAGGTGGGAAGACTATTGAGGGAATTGCCTTGAGATGAAGAAGTGCTTGGCTGCTAGCCCTTCTGGGTAAACTTCTTGAAAGAGGAAAAATTTCTGAAACTTTGTGATAGATGAGACAGATGGTCTGGTTAGAGGACACAGTTTGGGGCATGTGCTATAGGCTGGTGCAGCTCTAGAACATAAAGGTGAATAGTTATGAGCCCTGCCTTCAGGGAGCTGACATTCTAGGGGAGAAGGCAGATAATGGTAAATTCAGCACAATGAAGATATGGAGCTCCAGAAAGGTTGTGGAAGCAGTGGGGACAGGTCTAAAGTCAGCTATGTGCAAATGGAGTTTTGATGGGTAAACAGGAGTTCTCTGAGGGACAAAGTGGGCACATGTTCAGTGGCTCAAATTTCCCGTGAGACCTTAATGAAAGCTACAGTCTCTCAGACACATACACACACACACACACACCATGGACCTTAGAGTACAATCCTACCCCACAAAAGGCCCTGAATCCATCAATGATTGTGGAAGTTGATCACCAGGGTAAAGATAAATCCTGAGGACAAGGACCACAGTTAGGGCAAGCCTTCCCCTGGGAAGTAACATGGGTTGTGGATTCAACAGCCTGACTCAGTATCATAGCCAGATCACTGGATGTGGGCTTCAGCCGGAGCGGGTTCCCTGAGCCTGGGCTGAGCTGAGGGTGTGATGGTTGTGGGGTAAGGGGCCCTGTAAGGAGGGCATGGTGGCACGTCCCTGTGATGGTAGTTTGTTGTGGTACAAGTCATGAAGGTAGGGATGGTGGCGTGTCCCATGGCAGGGACATCACACTGCAGAGCCTTCAAATCTGGCAGACTTTGGTTTGAATCCCAGGAGCAGTTACCACCTCAAAGACAGCAGGACCCCAGACATAGCTGACTGCTGTGAAGAGGCCTGCATTCCCCTTGGACTGGGATCTGAAAAAGGGAATTATTCTAGAAGCCTGTGTCCTCTCATCACTACCCAACACATGGGTCCACGTGGCCATCAGCTTTTCCTGCTCTGCTTCCTCCTCCTCCTCTCTCTCCCCACTCTTGGCACACAGTCCTGACACAAGCCTTGAAAAGTGGGAGATGCCCAGGGTCACCATCACCAGGGAGCTTCCTCAAGTATATACCACCTCTTACCCACCCCACTTCAATAGCAGGGCTCCATGGTGGGTGGGAGGGAAGCAATCATATTGTCAAAAACCCTCCAGGTAATTCTGATTCATCCCTGACACTGTCTTTGTCCTCAAGAGCCACTGTCTAGGAAGATCACTGAGAAAAAGGAACAAGACATGGTTCCTCTGAACCTCCTGCCACTCAGCCCAGGCCAAATCCACAAACCAGACAATTCATTCAACACATTTTTATTGAGCATCCACACTTGAGCCAGGTGTTGGAGACTCAAGACCCAGCTCTGTACCTATGGTGGAAAAGCAGGCTGAGAGAGCTCTGTGATAAGGAAGTTGAGAGTACTCTAGGAACACCCAGGAGAGGCAGTCTTGGTTCATCAGGGAAGGCTTCCTGGAGGAAGGGGGGGGGGGCAGGGAGCAGGAGCTAGCCAGAGTGTGGAGAAGGCCTTTCAGGAGGAAGCAGCCACCTGAGCACAGCCTGGAGACAGGAGAGTAGGGCCAGCTCGAGAGCCAGGTAATGCAAGTGTGCTTTGTTTGGGAAAGGGGAGGCTTTGAGACGTCGGACGGAGTCCAACCTGCAGACAACAGGGAATGGGGAAAGTCCTGTCCAGGAGAGACTGGGAATGCTGCCATTACTCTGGCTGCAGTCTAGGGACTCGATGGGCCTGGAAAGAG
The DNA here is from genome assembly GCA_020662805.1 of Glaucomys volans. Classification (NCBI taxonomy): domain Eukaryota; kingdom Metazoa; phylum Chordata; class Mammalia; order Rodentia; family Sciuridae; genus Glaucomys; species Glaucomys volans. The sequence continues at coordinate 85,924 of JAJEJO010044260.1, read as the reverse complement.
GTCTCTGTGGTCAGAGGATAATTAGTTGGCTCAAAATTCACCATTTCAATCATGTCCAAGTGTCCAGCTCAGTGGCATTTAGTAAATTCACAGACTTGTGCAACTGTCACATCGTAGTCAGGAAGCTGAGGGCCAGAAGAAAAGAATGTGTGTGGGGCCCAAGAGTCTGGATTCCCCAGAAATGCAACCCCACAGCTGGCTGCTGCAGAGAGGTCTGTACTCCCCTTGCGTTGGGATCTGCCGCAGGGGAAATGTTCTAGAGACCTGTGTCCACTCATCACCACTCAACACCTGGGCACATGTGGTCATCAACTTTTCCTGCTCTGCTTCCTCCTCCTTTTCTCCCTCCCCCCTCTTGGCAGAGTCCTGGGCAAGACTCCTTTCCCTCAGATTTATTTTAGAACCACCTCTGTATCTCCTGAACATCCTGGAAGCCCTGTTGTCCTGCATGTGAGTTCCCAACCCAGCCTCTGCTTGGTCCCAAAGGCCATCCCCTCTCCGCCTCGGTCAGGACCTCCCAGGCTCACACCTGGAGCTTGTCTTTCCTAAAATGCCTGTACTCTCAAAGTTCAAACACCTCTCTCTGGCCACACCCCTCTGTTCTCTACTTGGCATCCTCATTCTTGCCTGCCTGTCCCAAAGTCTCATTCCCCTGGACTTTCAGAACTCCACCCATGGCCTTCTCTCTGCCTCCAAGCCCCTCTGGTCTTCCTGTACTCCCTGTTTGCCACCCCCTGCCTGGCACCCACCGCACCGCACCCTCAGCACCCTCTGGGCCTAAGGAGCTGGCTGCCTTCTGGACTTCCACCCTGGTGGCTGAGCCCTGCTGGAGAACCTCAAGCTACCATTCAGGTCTGCCCTCTGACTTCCAATAGGCCCTCTCTACTGTCCCCTTCTCCTCAGTCCCTCCAGTTTTTGTCTGTTCTCTGATGCAACTATTCCAACCCTCTCCAGGCCTCCTAGTACCACCTCTGCCAGCCTCACTCTGAGCAGCTGACCTTTATCCTTGTTCACAAAGAAAGTAGAAACCCAAACATGGGAAGTCCCTCAACTTCCTGCCACCTCACCTTCACATTTCACCACCACACATGCTGGCTTTTCCTCCTTCCTGAAACACAGCCCTCACTCTTCTGGGCTGGGAACAGCCTGTGTTCTGAAGCCTGGCCCCTCCAACCACCTTGGGAATGGAGTCCATCTCTTATCCCCTCTTGCCTCTCTCCAACCAGCATCCTTCACCTGTCCCCCAACATCACTGAACCCCCACCTCCTCCCTGCCCCCTGGCCTCCCATCTACTCCCACACACTGCCTCCTGGCCCCTGCAACTCCCCAGAGCCTTCTATTGCCTGTGCCAGAAGCATATCCACACCAGAACACCCAGAATGCCCACCACTTCTCCTCCAACTCCATCTCCGTCCCCAGCTCCCCAGCTTTGGGACAGGAGGGTCCAGTCCTTCTGCACCCCTCTGTCTTCCTCAAACCCTATTCAACCACTCTCCATGTCCCCTCAAGGCTACTTTTTTTTTTTTTCTGGTACCAGGGATTGAACCCAGGGGCACTTAACCACTGAGCCACATCCCCGCCTCCCCCTTCTTTAAATTTGTTCTTCTTAGATCCACATGACAGTAGAGTGCATTTTGACATATTACATATACATGGAATATAACTTATTCTAATTAGGATCCCATTCTTATGTGTTGAACATGATATGGAGTTTCACTGGTCGTGCATTCATGTATGAACATAGGAAAGTGTCAGATTCATTCTACTGTCTTTCCTATTCCCATCCCCTCTCCCTTTCCTTCATTCCCCTTTGTCTAATCCAGTGAACTTCCCCCCCCCCCCCCCCTATTGTATGTTAACATGCACATATCAGAGAGAACATTCAGCCTTTGGTTTGGGGGGACTGCCCAGCCCTTTTTTTGTATTATGTATTTTGAGGCAGGTTCTTGCTAAATTGCTTAGAGCCTTGCTAAGTTGCTGAGGCTGTCTTCAAACCTGCAATGCTCCTGCCTTGATCTTAGGAGCTGCTGGGATTATTGGTATGCACCACAGCACCTGACTTGAGGCTCCTTTTTAATGTCCCCACAATCCAGCCTCATGCTCTGCTATGGGCCGGGTATTTACTCTGCAGGTCCTGGCATGACCTTTATTCCTGTATTCACCCAACAGGCACTTATCAGAGAGCCCACCCCTTGCTGGATTGATTTAACTCACATTCGCTTTTCCCACTCTGACAGTTGCTCCACTTGTCACTTGAGTTCTCTCATCCTAATACCCACCTTCAACCTGGACTTCACTATCTCCACTCCTAAGCTGCCTGCAAGTTTAGCTGCTCCTGCTTGTTGCCGTTTCTACCTTCTGTTGGTCTATCCTGATCCGTCAGTGGGGTCTGGTGGCGGCAGTTATGACAAGGAGTTGAGGTGCTTAGCAGAGAAGAATAGTGGTAGTGGCAGGGAAATAGTTGGGCTGGGGCTGGTGGGGAAGAATTCTAGTAGAATTCCTGTAGAGACAGTAATTTATGCACTTAATAAGGGCATAAGATGGAGCTTACAGTTTAGGAGTGAGACATCCCTCATTAAAATGTCAAAGTCATGACCAAGATGTGTGCTCTGCTGGAGTGGTACATGGTGCTCTGAGCTTGTGACACAGGGACTTGGTTCTCTCTGAGGAAGCGAGGGTCAAGCTGAGAGCCAAAGGACAAAGATGTGTCAACTAAAAGAAAAGATAAGAGATGAATACCCCTGGGAGAAGGACCAGCATGTGCAAAGGCCCTGGGGGAAGTGGAGCCAACATAAGAGACAAGAAATTCAGTGTGGGCTGGGTGTGGTGGCACATGCCTGTTATCCCAGTGACTTGGGAAGCTGAGGGAAGAGGATCGCAAGTTTGAGACCAGCCTCAGCAATTTAGCAAGGCCCCTCAGCAACTTAGTGAGACCCTGTCTCAAAAAAAAAGAAAAGAAAAAAAAAATTTAAAAGGCTGGGAATGTGGCTCAGTGATAAAGCACCAATGGGTTCAATCCCCAGTACCCCCACCCATCCCCATAAAAAAAACAGAAATTCAGTGTGAGCAAGGCCAGTGCAGCCACATTTTTTTTTTTTTAACTGTAAAGCAACACAAAATTTTCCAGTTCAACCATCTCGACATGTACAGTTCAGGCCAGGCGTGCTGGGTAGCTTTTGGCAACTGCTCCTCTATTTATTTAATGACTCTTTGGGTTTGCCTATTTTAGACATTTCCTCTAAATGGGATCATACAATATGTGACCTTTTTATTTCTGCCTTCTGTCACTCAACATAATGCTTTCAAGTTTCACCCATGTGGTAGCATGTAACAGCACTCCATTCTTTTTATAGCTGAATAATATTCCATTGGATGAATGTAGCATATTTATTCATTCATTTACTGGTGGGCAATTGAGTTGTTTCTATCTCTTGGCTGTTTTGAATAGTACTACCAAGGCCAGGTGTGTATAAATTATTGTTTGAACACCTGATTTCAAGTCTTTGGGATATATACTTAGGAGTAGAATTGTGGGGTCCTACGTTAACTCCGTGACTCTCTTTTCAAGGCCTAGCACCCACTTGTGATTACACTTTAAATTGCATTACTTAAACACAAGCAGCAGTTCCACGGCAGGGGCAAAGGAAAACACTGAGAGTAAACACAGTTATTTTCCAATATTTTCAATTTCTTTCCATTCTGGCCATTTAAAGTGGAGAACAGGCTGAGAGGGGCCATCTAAGAATCTGCCCCTTAAACTGAATACCCTACTGCATAACTATAAAGTGATACCAGGTCAGGGATGTTTGCCAGTTTGTTCCCTGATATATTTCAAAAGCCCAGAATAGTACTTGGCACATGGTTGGTGTGCAATAACTATTTGTTGCATGAATAAATAAATACAATGAACTATTTCAAGTGCCCTAAGAGTCCCAAGAAAACTGGCACCCACCAACTAGAAACAGAGAGAATGGGCCAACATTACAGCCAGTATGTGGGTAGTTAGATATAGTAAAGGACCTTCCAGAGTTACAGAGTCCTCAGCCCTTGGATAAGCCTCACCTTGTATTTTTGAACACCTGCCAGATGCAGGTACTTTTACATATATTAACATAGAAGGTGGGAAAGTTTGCCTGGCCTTGGATTCCAACAGCCGGGTAGCCTATGAGATGGAACAGAACTCACTACCAGGCTGCAGGACATTCAGGCCTTGCTCTGTTGGGGAAGACAGTGGTCTCTGCATCCCAAGCCAGTGGCCAGCTCTGAGCAAGCCTGGGAGTGAGGTCAGCCAGAGGCGTGCCCAAGGGGCCCTCAGTATTGCTATGGGGAATACACTGCTCCCCTCCTCCAAGCAGAAGGAAGGACCCAGCAGAGCGTGCAAATTGGAAACTGATATTGAATTGCAGCAAAATGAGCAGAGGATTAGGTGCCCCACCTGGATCCACCCTGGGAGAATACCAAGGCTGAGCTGGCCCTTGTGAGAACTGACGGCCCAGTGCTGGGCCCAATCATGTTTGGATGAGCCGGGGTGAGCAAGCAGAAGGACACCATTGGGACCTTTTCTGGGCTCCGCACCTTCAGCCTGGGCATCTTGCACTTGCAGAGAGCCTCCTGGATTTTGTGGGAAAAATGGGGAATAGCCAAGTCAGGTTGAGACCCTGTCCAAGTAGGAACATGCCCAAAAGCCCAGGATTCTTGGGAGAGTGGAGGGAAGCTGCCTTGACTAAGACAGAAGAGGCTTCCTGGAGGAGGGTGAAGGGTGTGGAGTGGGGTTGGTATCCAGGAAGATCTAAGTATGAATGATGGATTGGCTACTTCCTAGCTGTTTGACCTTGGGCAAACATTTCGTTCATTCTACAAACATTTTTTTGAGCGTCTACTCCATACCAATCATGTGTGAAGTATTAGGACAACAACAGTGGATTAGATACAGCTCCTGTCCTCAGAGCTTAAGCAAACCATCCCGGACACATGATCGGTGCTGTGATGGAGGTGGGAGATGGTGCTGTGGGCAGGGCAGGGGAAGTGGAGGCCAGCTAGGGTTCTTCAGCCTCCTTTTCACCAATCCATAAAATGGGATTTGTACCCACTCTGCTGTATAATTGGGAGGACATGCCTGGAGGAGGGATGTGAGGCTGTGGTAGGCTCAGGCCAAGGAGAAACAGGAGGGGGTGGGCCAGGGGTTGGAGGAAGAAGAAAGAAGCCTGATGAGGGGAGAGGGATCCTGGGCAGTCCCTCTCCCAGGATCCTACTGGTCACCCAGTCACTTGAGCCCATGGATGCTGGAGGCAGACAATGGGAGGCCAGTTGTTTCTGAGTGGGGACTCAAACAGGCTTGGTGATCTTTGCACACAAAGTCATGGGGTGTTGCTTGTTACCAGCCCCTTTCCTGGTAATGACCCTGGTACAGCCCAGTTCTAGCTTTCACAGCTCCCTTTCTCCCTATAGGGCAAACACACCAACTCTCCTAGGCCATTTAGCAAATTCCTTCCCCTCTGCTCTCATCCTGGAGGGGAGGAACTCCAGGAAGCATAAAAGCCCAGGAGCAGGAATTTGGGGGAGGGGTAACAGTAGTTACCAAGGCACCCGCAGCTTATCCAGGCCAACTGGTCAACCTCCCACAGCTGTGCTGTGAGAAGAATCCAGGGGACTTGAAGTGGAGCAGCCAAGAGAGAAAAGTACAGGAAATATGACCCCCTCTAACTACCTCCTTCCAGCTTGTCGCCTCTCCTCTAGTGCCCATGATGGCTCCCAGCTGCCCTCCCATGTGAATGCTTCATTAGCCTTCAGCCTTTGCTTCTCCATGCTGCTTGTCTAGCCTCTCCTGGTGCATGAACTCCTGCCACTACTTGTCCTGAGTTTGCTCAGCCTGTTTGGACCCCTCCAAGCAATAGGAACTCCTTACTTCACAAGGCAAGGTTACCAAGAAACCTCTCCTCCCAGCCCCTTCGCTCATATCTAATTTTTGTCACATGTATGCAAACTTGTTCCTGAAACCTCAACACCCCACCAAAGCACAAAATGCACATACTCCCTCTTTCCACCATGTTCCAGGAATCAACTTCTCCCCTGAATGAGGTCCCTGAGCACCACCATGTAGGCTTTGACCTAGAGAGTCAGGGTTAGGGTCAAGGTGAGCCTAAGGGGGGAAGGGTGGGCAGTATGCTCATTCATTCACATGACATCTGTGATGTGCCAGGCCCTGTGCTGGGGGTATAATGGTGAGAAAATCTAGATATGGCCCCTGCCTTTCAGGAAGCCAGAGTCCAGAGGAGAAGCCAGATGCTGAACAGGTCATCACAATCTCTGAGAAGAAGAAAAGGTAGGATGAACCACTGGGTGAGTGGTCCTGGAGTGGGGGCTATCTTTGGGGCTACAGGATGCCTCCCCCAGCGAGAAAGAAATTGTGAGTGACAACCCATTATGGATAATGAAATCAATTTAGTCACGACCTGAATTACTTTTTAGTGAAATAGAACAGAATAGGAAACATCACACTTAGGAAATACTCTTTTGTGAAATGTTGGCTACATAGGTTGATGGATTTATCTGAGATAATGCTTATGGGTTAGGATATTAAATGTATTTCTTACTGCAAATCTCAATCAAAACTGTTTGGAAACCACGGGCCTAGAGTTTGAGGAAGACTTAGTTATGAGAAGATAGGGAGGAAACAAATTCCAGGCACATGGATCAGGGCTCAGAGATGAAGAGGATAGAGAGGGTCACACCAAATCCAAGGTCCAGCCCTATTATGGAACAAGGGCATGTCTCAAAGGGCAGGAAGAAAATTGCAGAAAGCTGTCCTTCTTTGGGGGTCTGGACCTGTGTCATCCCCTCTATTCACCTAGGTCTAAAGAGTACCCTAATTTCCAGGTGGGATTTGGAGGAAGCAATCACCTGTGGTTGGGAAAAATCCCAAATTTCTATATTCCTAGCTCATCTCTGCCACTTACCAGCCTTGTGATCTTGGACGACTATTATAATCTCTTTTGTGTAAGATGGAGCTAATAAGATTCAACCCCAAAAGTCCTCATCAGGATTCGATTTGTAACTCAGATGTCCTAAGTCTTCAGTAAAACAAAGAATTATTTTTTAGTGTAAGTATATCCCAAATATTGCTAGGGCCAGGTGCGGTGTCCCATGCCTGTAATCCCAGCAGCTCTAGAAGCTGGAAGCAGGAGGATCACGAGTTCAAAGCCAGCCTCAGCAACTTAGTAAGGCCCTAAGCAACTCAGTGAGACCCTGTCTCTAAATAAAATACAAAATAGGGCTGGGGATGTGGCTCAGTGGTTAAGTGCCCCTGGATTCAATCACCTGTACCAAATATATATACTGCTTGGAATGTAGTTCAAAAATCATTTGTTTTTCATCTGAGATTATTTTCTTGTACAGTTTTGTTTGACTGGGGATTGAATCCAGAGGTGCTTTACTACTGAGCTTCATCCCCAGTTCTTTTCATTTTTTATTTTGAGAAACAGGGTTTTGCTAAGTTGTTGAGACTGGACTTGAACTTGTGATCCTCTTGCCTTAGTCTCCTGATCCACCTGGATTACAGGCGTGCCCCTGTAATCTACACCTGGCTTGGATGTCCTGCATTTTATCTGGAAACCCTACACAGAAACCAAATGGTGCATACTCTGCTCAGAAACTGTACGGCTCCAAAAGCTGCAGTATATCCCAGACCGCGGGAGGGGCTGCAGCACCAACCTCTCACCTCTCCTGCCAGTTTGCTCTCTTCACTCTGAACCGATGTGCCCTGACTGTGGATTAGCCCTGTCCCTTCTCCCTAAGTCCCCAGCTTCAAAGGCTGTGGTGTGTGAGTCACTTGTACCAGCCTTGGGAAGAGTGGAGGGTATTTGCATCTCAGTACAGAGCAGGAAACACACCTGTCAGAGAGGACAGGTTTCCCAAATTCTATCACATGGGCCCAGCACCCTAAAAACACCTTCCCACTTCCCCTCTTCTAGGGTGTCAACCTCCTCTTTAAATCCTCCAGCAAAGGACACCCTAATCCATTTCCTTATTATTCAGAGAACTTTAACATACACTCTCTCTCTCTCTCTCTCTCTCTCTCACTCACACACACACACACACACACACACACTTCTTTCTTTCTTATTTTGATTACCTCAAGGTGTGAGGTAGGGATTCACTTTTACATTTAAAAAAATGTAAGAATGTCCTCTTGAGGACTGGTTTCGTGGCTCAGTGGTAGAGCGCTTGCCTAGCACACATGAAGCATTGGGCTCAATCCTCAGCACCACATAAAGATAAATAAATAAAATAAAGGTTTGTGTCCATCTATAACTAAAAAACAATTTTAAAAAATTCTCTTGAAGCCAGATTTGGGTTCCTGTTCTGCCTTTCTACTTGCTAGCTGTGTGACCTCAGAAAATTTACTTAAACTCTCTCTGCCTCATTTTCCCTATCTTTAAAAACTGGGATAATAATTTCTGGTTCATGGGATGGTGGTGAGGATTTGCACAAATGTCTAGAACAGTGCATGGCAGAGTGGGTACTAAACACAGGTTTAATGTAATCTTATATTAATCTTATATTAATAGTTATATTAATATGAATTAATGTAAATATAATTTATATAAATATTAATTGAAATATGCTATATTTCATCAATCCTAAGGCATATTTTGTTTTCTCATTGTAATGTTTCTTTTAATTGTGGCATCCTGCAACAGCTGGGAGTGGTTGTCATTGCCTGTACAACCGTAAACTTGCTTAGGAAAGTTTCAAGTGCCTTCTATTTCCTGGGTAGGTTCTGTTTAATTGCCATTTAAAATGTTTTCAAAAAGGTTATACTGTGGTTTAGCATTTAAGCAGTTATTGTGTATCCAGAAAGGCGTGGAAACAGAGGAGCAAGCAAGAATTTGATATTAGTGAAGCAAACAGCTGTCATTAAAGAATGATATAATTTCGAATTTTCTTGCAAAACAGCAGCCAAGTGTTTACGAGATCTAAAAAAATCTGTGTTGTGTTGTTTTATTACTAAGAAAAAGGCAAAATGATTGCTGGTCACAAATGAAGCAAGAAAACACCTACAATAAAGCTTACAAGAATGAGTATCTGGGGCTTGAAAAGAAGTTCTGGGAAGGAGACAATCGTTTAAGAGATGGGCCATTCTGATGGAACAGAGGCTACTGGAAAACATCCGAGACAAAAAGGGATTAGGAATGTTGAACTCAATGTGAAGAAATTTAGAGACTGTTCTGGGCAATCTGTTTTGCCTATGATTTCCTTTGTTATGTACAAGAGTGGGAGCACATGATTGGAATCCCAGCTACTCAGTGGGCTGAGGGAGGAGGATCATGAGTTTCAGGGCTGCCTTGGCAAGACCCTGTCTCAAAATAAAATTAAAAGGGCTGGGATGTGGCTCAGGACCCTGGGTTTGATCCCCAGTTAAAAATAAATAAAAATAAATAAATAAATAAATAAATAAATAAATAGAGTGATTTTTACTTGAAAAACTGATACCTGAGTAAATCTGAAAGACTTCTTTAATACATAAAAAACAGAAATGTTGACTGGTAAGAACTGTTTTTTGTTTTGTTTTGGTTTGGGTTTTGGTCAGCTTCCTTCTCTGATTTTAAAAAATTATTATTTTTAATGGTGGCAAAATATATATAACATAAAACTTCCCATCTCTCAGGTGCATTCACATAGGTGTGCATCCATCTCCAAGAAAGCTGTTTTTTTTTCACATTCTCACGGTAGTGCATCTCAGGTGTGTCATTGACTCCTTAGACTCCTGAAGGCGCCTGCAGTGGTGGCTGTAAACAAGGCCCACCCAGAACGACAGCAGGAGCCCACTGGCCGTGACAGGAACACCTTCCTTGCTTGCAGAAGGCAAACCCCCATGCAAAACTTGGGCCAGGTGAGGACACAGTCATGTCGGTCCCTCCTCCTCATCCCAGGCTCAGGTCAGACAAGAATGCCCTGCCTGCTGTGGTAAGCTGCATGATGGAGTAAGTCACAATCTCTCCAGACTTCATGTTCTAATCTGTAAAATGAGACCCACAGGCTAGGCAATCTCTAAAATTCCACCTGTTTCTGTTTTTTCCCCCTGTGGTACTTGGGATGGAGCCCCAGGCCTCCCGCATGCTGTGCAAGTGCTATACTACTAAGTTGCACCCCAGTCCTGTGACTCTAAATGTATGATTGTGTGACTGAATAACCACACACACACACATGTGTACACACACACGCACACACCACAAACACACAGAAACTTGTGGGCTAACGAGAGTGGCCTATTCTGGGTTTATCACGACACCTGACTGGGACACGGGCAGTCCTGCTCAGATCCACCGGTTAGTGAGCCACTCTCTCATCATCACAAACATCCAGATGAAAGAGGGGAGAGGAGGAAGTGTGTGGCCCATCCAAGTACACACAGCAACTCAAGTGGTTGAGGGTGGGTTTGGACAACACTACTACAACTTCAGGAGAGTTTCCCAGGGACCCCTGAGGCTCAACTTGGCACGTTGGTATGGACAGTGTATCTGAGAATCAGGAGAAGTGACTCACGAAATCACAAATGAAGGGAGTGGGGGAGACACAGACCCTGGGTGGGAGCAGGCTGCCCAGTCAGAGCCTTCTGGATCCTTGTCTCTTCCTGTATACCAAGTCTGAAGGTGGATCCCAAGGTCATAAGGCAGGGTCCAGGCTGTCTTCTCCCTTTGGAATGGCCACGTAGGATAGAGGACCAGGGTACTAGGTACCTGTATGCCAGGCCCTGTCCTGGGCACAAACCCCACAAGAATCCCGATCTTTTGGAGCTTCCCTCTGTTTGGGTCATTTGTGGTTGTTTCTTCCTCCCCTTCTTCCTCCCCTTCCTCCATCTGAACAGTGGGAGCTGCAGGTCCGTGTGTGTGCACGCGCTCCTGCACCCACACGTGTGTGTTGCAGTGTCTGTTGGGAGGGGAAACTTCCTTCCCTTGCTGCATTCTCAACACAATTTTATATGGAAGGAAACTAAGGCTTGGAGTGTGACTTGGAGTGTGGAGGGTGTTGTGGAAAGCTCTCCAGACCAGGTCCCAGTCCCAGATGAGCCACCAACTTGGTGGACCACCTTGGGTAAGCCACTTGCCCTCCTGGGCCTTAGCGTCCCCTGCCCCCCTACAATATAACATAAGAATCTCTCCTCTATAGTCTCCAACCCCTTCCAAACTTTCATTACTGGGACTGGGACTTGCCCAAGGACCTACTGGCCAGGAAGTCCAGAAGCTCATCCTCCTGACACCACTGTGAGTCCAAGCCTGCCTTTGGATCCCCCAAAGAAGGGGCAGGGCTGGCGGGCTTAGGGAAGAGCCCCTTCTGGACCCCAGAAGCCATAGCAGCAGTGATACATGGGGTGGCCTTGTTGGGACACTGGCTGGGCTGAATGGCACCAAGGCTAGAGAGAGTTTCTTATCAGGCATCATGGCATCTCTGAGCCTACACAGCTCACTGCCCTCACAGAAATGTCTCACCCTGTGGCCAGATGGCTCCAAACTCCAGGGGCTTCCTAGAGCCTGTCACAGCTTTTGGGCCCCTGAGTTTAGGAACCTGTTCCCTTCAGAGCACAAACAATACTGTCGGTAATGGCTGGTAACAGCTGATTGTTTACTATGGGCCAGGTGCTGCTTTGAGGGCTTTATATCCTCATATTTCTTTTAATCCAACCCCCAATCCTGTGAGGTAGGTTTTATTGTCCCCATTTTACAGAGAAAGAACTGAATGATTATGTCTCAGAGCTGGAGCAGGGGGATGCTGGAATGGAAGTGCACAGCTTCCTCAGGGACCCTGGGTGACTCTATCACCTAGGGCCAGGGTCCCTGTACCACTGGAACCACCCCTGCCTCCAGGCTATGGGAGCAGCTATTGGGGGGTAGGGGGGCTCCAACAAGGAGCTGAAACTTAATGACTTAAGGGGGATTAACTACAAGAAAGCAAGCACCAAACACAAAACCTTATGCCTTGGAACTTTGTCAAAAGTCAACTGTTGTTTTCCAACCCCTTCAAGAAGGAATAAGTGGAGGTCAGACAGCAGGAAGAAATTCCCAGTCACTAGAAGGGTAGCTTTGACATCTCATGGTCAGTTCTGGGTGAGATGTGGCCCCAGCCTTGACTCACAGTTTGGGTGAGAGAGGGACACTGGACACACTGCCCTATAGAGGACTGGCATTTGCAGATTGCTGTGGGGGTTGGGGAGGCCCCAGGGCAGTAACCCTGGGGTAACTGAGGGAACAAACACGGAAAACAGGGGACGTCAGTCCTTATCTGGAGCTCATTAATGGGGAACATTAGTCAGCTGTGAAAGCAAAGATGGCATGATAGACATGCAGGTGGGCAGGGGCCAGGGTGGGAGCAGGGGCAACCCCAAGGGAGAAGAGGCATTGGTCTAAACTCCACCTCCACCCCACGTGCCAAAATCCAGGATGGAAGCACCCTATAAGTGTGCGCAGCCCAGCTGCCTAGGGGCCCAGAGAGAGAGAGAGCAAAAGAGAGAGACAGAGAACCACAAACCTCCTGGCCCCCAGACGCGGGGCAGCCCACGGAAGGCTCCGCAGCATGTGGGAGCTCCGGTCCATAGCCTTCTCCAGGGCCGTTTTGGCAGAGTTCCTGGCCACACTCCTCTTCGTCTTCTTTGGCCTGGGCTCAGCCCTCAACTGGCCACCGACCCCGCCCTCCGCGCTGCAGATCGCCATGGCCTTCGGCCTAGGCATCGGCACCCTGGTACAGGCTCTGGGCCACGTCAGTGGGGCCCACATCAACCCTGCTGTGACCGTAGCCTTCCTGGTGGGCTGCCACGTCTCCTTCCTCCGAGCCGCCTTCTATATGGCTGCCCAGCTGCTGGGGGCTGTGGCAGGGGCTGCTCTGCTCCATGAGATCACGCCAGCGGAAATCCGTGGGGACCTAGCTGTCAATGCTGTGAGTAGCCAGAACTTGGCCCCTTCCACCAGGGGCAGATCCTGGAGAGCCACCTGTAAAGGATGAGATGGGAAGGATTGGCTCTGGCTAGGGGTCTGGGTGGGCAGACAGACAGAGGCTGGAACCAGGAACACAGCACCCTAGGAGAATAAGGGTAGGAGATGTCAGAGCAGAGGCATGGTATCGATGGTCTGCTGGATCTTCTACCCCAAATCTGGAAGAAGAATGGCATCAAGGTTTCTGTTGGACCCAATGCCCACATTACAGTGAGGCCTGGGCCAGAACTCAGCAGGGGACAGCATTCAGAGCAGGCAGTCTTCCACACTGGAGGAAACCTCAGCGTTCAGCCACTAGATCTTCTGGAGAGAAGAGGGACAGGACCTTCTTCAGCATCCACTGTGTTTGGGCCTCATGATGGTCATTCCTCACATGCTACCCATTAAAACCTCACAACAGTCTGCCAGGTAGAGATGAGCATGCTCGTTTCTTAAAGTTGTGAGACCTGAGATTTAGCAAGAGAAAGTGCCATCCAACCCTCAAACCTGGGTTTGACTATGAGATGCATGCTCTTTCGTCCTGACCAATATATCTGAGCCACCAACCCAAGCCAGAAATTACAGAAACTCAGGAAGGGAAGTGAGGGGTCAAGAGTTCTACAGTCTGTCAATACCAGAGGAAACACCTTGGAAACTTTGGGAGCTGAGGGAATAATAGGACCCTTCCTCTCTCCTGCTCTGCACAGGTCTGGGACCCTGATAGGCATGGTGAGCTTGGTCCCCTCAGCACAATTCCCACTCTGCACCCCCATCCCAAGCCAGGACAGTGTCCTGCATTGCTCAACCTACTCCATCCCTGGGCTCTGATGTCTCTGAGGGTCCTGTAGTCTCTACTCCATCTGTTCAGGCGTCTTCCTCATGGAAGAGGTAGAGATGGGGGACTTCTCTGTTCTTCAAAATAGAAGATACGATGAGGCTGGGAGCCCAGGACCAAGAAAAGCTAGAATGGGTAACGTGGTGAGCAGAGTGGGCCTATTTCCACTGAGAGCAAAATGAATTCATTTTGCAGTGGGGAGAGGTCCAGTTAGACTGAAAGAGGAACTTCCTGAGAATATGGCAAAAACTCCTTCTGGGCTGGGAATATAGCTCAGTTGGTAGAGTGCTTGCCTCACATGCATAAGGCCCTGGGTTCAATCCCTAGCACCGCACACACCAAAAAAACCCCTCTAATAGCAGGGCACTAGGAGCACTAAGAGGCCCCGGGGAACACTCACTCCTGCTTCTCCACCATTTTACAACCTCAGAAGGGAAGGGCCTGGGAAGGGTCTTCCAAGATACTTCCCAGCATTTACCATCTTGAGGAACTGGAGAGAACCTTGCCTGGCTGGAATGGGGCAGTAGGGGGTTGACTTGTCCTGAAGCTAGGGAAAGCCAGATGACCTCCAAGGCTGTCCCAGGTACACTCTGAGAACACTGAGGGCCAGCCTGTCCATCAGGAAGTTGCCACAATTGTACATCTGCCCTGTGCCAGGAGAGATACCATCCTGTCCTTGGTGTGACACTGTGGGGTAAATTCTATAGTCCCCCCACCCTGAGCGGCAAATGGAAGCTCAGCATCTGATTGACACAAACCATAGAACCAGTAAGAGGCAACACCTGGAAACAGCCCCAGAGCTATCTGACACCAGCCCATTCTGTCATTCATACCATCACAGCCATTTACTATCAGGAATGGGGCTGTGGTGCTGGCCTTGTCATTTCCAATCCTCACACAGTCCTCCAGAATCTGTTTTGTTACTCCCATTTTACAGCAGGAGAAACTGAGGCCAAAGTGAATAGGGTCCTCTAGCAAACCAGAGGCCTCCAAAAACTGTTTGCTTCCAAAACTCTTTTCACTGTTCCCTGGAGGCTCTGACATTAAACAACAAAAGAAAGCGTGAGGATAGACCCTAGAAGGACCCCCAGATGTTGCCCGAAATCTAGGACCAAGAGGTGGGGGTTTCGATCCTGGAGAAGCAGCGTGGGAGTTGAGAGCTGTCATAGCTTCACCCAGTGCAGTGCCCAGAGGGCAGGGTGCAGAGTACATACAGGATGACAAAACCCAGAGAAATACCCAGTGCTGGGTGTGGCCCAGTTATGAAACTGCCTCTTTGCTCAGCCCCAAGTTCTCTCCTTGCCCAGGGCAGGGTCTGGTGGGACCAAGGGCACCCCATGTGGGTGTGAAGCCTTCACCCCAGCCTCTAAGGGATGTGCAGGCAGCAGCCCATAGGCAGAACTAAGGCCAGAAACAGGGGAGCTGGCAGAGCCGAGAGGAAAGGCTCCCTGGCAGGACTCATGGGGGAGGGGCACATCAGGACCAGCTCCCAGATCTGAGTCCCTGGATCCTGTCTGGGGAAGCCATTTGACCCTGGTAGGAAAGACTCCCAGCTTCTTGTTGCCTCAGAATCATGTGGTCTAGAGAGGAAGGCCTTCCTGTTACCTGGCCCAGAGCTTCTTGGGGCAGTTGAAGCCTCTTCCCATATGTACTTCTAGAACGGGAACTCTGGGACACTTCGTTCTTTCCCTCTTGTGCTGTGGCCCCCAGATCTAATGGGCTATGGAGTCCATTCTGCCTCTCTGGTTGGGTGCCTTGAGCACTCCTGGGGTCCACCTCCTCCCTCAAGGAGGGGCCAGGAGGAAGGTGGTACAGTTCCACTAAGGTGTCTGGTGAGCCCCAGAGCTATTCAAGCTCCCAGCCCAGAGGCTCCCTGGAGCCTACTGCAGGTGGGCAGGAAGATGGAGCCAGAGAGGGGTGCATGATCCATCAGTGTCCCCTGCTAATTCCCATCCTGTTCCCAGCTCAACCACAACACGACAACTGGCCAGGCGGTGACTGTGGAGCTCTTCTTGACCCTGCAGCTGGTGCTCTGCATCTTTGCCTCCACTGACGAGCGCCATGGAGAAAATCTGGGCAGCCCTGCTCTCTCCATCGGTTTCTCTGTGGCACTGGGCCACCTCCTTGGGGTACGTTATGGCTGTAGGTTCCAGCTTCTTTAGAGGGACAGACCCAAAGATCTTCCCCAAAGAAACAGATGCACATGCACAGAACTTTCCAAATGACAGATGCTAAGACCTCCAGAGGGACAGATACATAGAACCCACCAGAGGAACACACAACCCAGAGGCTTTGATTCTCAGATACCCCAGAGGGACAGATATCCCTCTAGCTTCAAATGAATGCAGAGCCCAGTCATTAAATCATGAAATTAATTGTCCATCACATAGTTTCCCTTTAGGTCAAGCACTGGAGGGGGACAAGGGCACCTGGCTCTGTCTTCACCTTCCTTCCCTTCTTGACCCTACTTCCCACCATAGATCTACTACACTGGCTGCTCCATGAATCCTGCCCGTTCCCTGGCTCCAGCCATCGTCACCGGCAAGTTTGATGACCACTGGGTAATGGCTGAAACCCTTGCCTTCCACCTTCCTAGCTGTGCCCCAAACCTACACACTCCTTCTTCTGGGGCCCTGGGAAGCCTTGAGTTCCACCCTTTAGTCCTGTGTGCCAAAGACTCAGTTTCCCCTCCCTGTGCCCACCTGTAAATGAGGATAACAGTAGTTCTTATTGGCTTAAGTTCTTATAAGCCTTACTGACTTCTTGGGAAAAATGAGGACGGTTACCAGCGTAGGACAGATACCACAGTGCGTGGCACTTAGACCTCAGTAAATAGCAATATTTATACCAGCAAACACATATTTTTATTATTTAGCACCTATTTAATGCTAGACTCTAATGCTAATATTGCTTTGCAAATATTAACTCATTTAGTTTTCACAATCCCAGGAGTAAGCATTCTTATAATGAAAGGGAACTGAGGCACAGAGAAGGTAAGTGACTTGCCTAAATTCACACAACAAGGTGGAATCAGGTATCATATTCAGACAGTCCGCTTCAGAATTCGCCCCATTACCCCTTGCACTAACAAGTTGTCCCAGGCTGTCCATGTTGCCATCGCTAATTACATAAATAAGCATTTTATTGTATTAGTGTTGTGAGAGACCTGCTCTCCCACATGGAGCAGAGAGGAGAGCATGTCGCAAGCCCCAGACGGTGCCAGCACGCTCTGCTCGCCCGCAGGTCTTCTGGATCGGACCCCTGGTCGGCGCCATCGTGGGCTCCCTTCTCTACAACTACGTGCTGTTCCCCTCAGCCAAGAGCCTGTCGGAGCGCCTGGCCGTGCTGAAGGGCCTGGAGCCGGACACCGACTGGGAGGAGCGGGAGGTGCGGAGGCGGCAGTCAGTGGAGCTGCACTCTCCGCAGAGCTTGCCGCGAGGCAGCAAGGCCTGAGCACGTGACCTCTACAGCACCGCCACCCCCACGGGGCCCCCAGCTCATCTTGGAAGGGCCCACCCTGTCCCTCTTACCCACTGGTCCGACGTTGGTCCCCACTGCAGAGTAGCTGCTTCCAGGCCAAGGGCTGACCAGCACGCGTGAGCCCGCAGGAAGGAGCAGCAGTGGGCTCTGGGAGTCAGGAGCCTGGTAGATCCCTTTCCCTGAGGTTGTGAGCCAGAGTGGTCTACAGATCGGGAACTGGAGACTTGGGGACTTAGACCGGGAGGAAGGAGGGGCAGGTGGACCAGGGTGGAAAGCTCCAGAGAGCCGGTATCCAGGTCCTGGGTGAGGGGTGCACAAACCCAACCTTGGGGTTCTGGGAATGGTACATCCAGCTTTGCTACTATGCAAGTGTGTGTTCATCCCCGAGTTTCTTTGTCCTCAAGAACAGAGTTTGAACGCTCCTGAGTGTGAACAGTGTGATGACAGTTGTGCAAGTATACGCAGGACAGGGGACTTCTTGCTTTTCCTTGACCCCCCTCTTCCCACACCTGCAATAAATCCACTTCCTCTGCAGCAGATGAGTCCTCCCTACCAGTCATCCCCAGAAGAAGGGGATGTCACCTGCTTTCCATCCCCGACGTTGCCTTTCAGGAAAATTCCCCCAAGTTGCTGGACTGGGCTTCAAGATTTGGCAGGACTCACTGCTGGAGGGCAGAGAAGTGTCAACCAGAGAATAGCTCCTTTAGAAATGGCCTCTGCAAAAAGAAGGGTTGAGTGGCCAAAGACTTCCTTCTGTCCTGAGGGAGGCAGTTATATGTGTGCGCACACCTGTGCATGTGTCTGTACACAACCCTCATCCCCATGGGGGCCCCAGACCCAGAGATTAGCCTTGAACTTGGGTAGAGGAAACAAAAGCCCTTTGTGGGCCCCCTGCCTTTGTCTTGGAGGGGGCAGATTTGCAACTAGACACTTCTTGAAAGGAGACACTAAGTTTCGCAAGTGAGCTCTGTCGCCCAGCACACACCTATAGCTGGCTGGGCAAGGCACTCAGGCATACAACCACTGGCACCAGGCAGCACCCCTCTGTCACCTGCTCTCCTCGCCAGGCCACACTCCTCCCCCCAGGACTCTCTGTTCCCTCTCCTCTGTTTCCTCTCCTCTGTTTCCTTTCCTTGCTGTGCTCCACCCACTTCTGGCACCCACCACAGGATGGTTATCATTGTGGACAGAACTACTCTCAGGACCAGAAAAGGGAAATGACTTGCCCAGGCAGAGGAAGGTCTGAGTCTAGAATCCAGGCTTCTAAATTCCCAAGCCAGAGCAGTGTTTCTCAGATGTGATTAACTGGGATTAAGTGAGATGATGCATGTAAAGATGCTGTGTGAACTGTAATTCTTAATACCATTATCACGCGTTATTAGGTTCATTTTCATTATTTCTGCTTCCTGGGGTGAGAGAAGTAGACAGAGGGACCTGACCCTCAGCCTCCTTTATTTCCTTCATTTGGTGGTCAAGCAAAAGAGAAGAGAGTTGTGGGAGCCCCAAGGTCCAGGCAGAAGAAGATGGGGCTGGCTCCATGCTGGTCTAGCCTCTTAACCTCTCCTTACCCTGAGCACAGACTGGCAGCTCTCCCACTTCCTTCCTCCCACTGTTCAGCCCATCCATCCCTCCCTCGTCCCTCTCCAGCCCGACGCTGCATAACTAACCCAGGGAATCACACCTAGAGCCCCCTTTTCCATGTCCTCTGTCGCCCCCAGGCTTTCAAATCTTACGTCTGTGTCTGTCCCACACTGTCCCAAGCTCCCTCCAGGCACCAGGAAGGGAGTCTCCTGCCTCATGCCCCCTCCAGTCCCCTCACAGATGTACCCCTTCTCATCCAGCCTCTTTCTTGTCTTCCTTGACCAGAGCACTCTTTGGAGTCAGAAAAAGGCTGCCTTTTGTCATAGATGCTGTGGAAATGACCCTCCCAAACCCCCACAGCTGGTGACAGCAACTTGGCCTCACTGCTGGGGGAGGGGTAGAGTCAGAGACCCCAGTGACCTCTGGAACTGTCCTCCTGGTAGCTTGTGTCCTTGCCCTGGAAGTTCAAAGGCAGCAAGGTACCTTATTCCCAGCCTGCTTCACCCCACCAAACCCCTCTAGAAGGTGCCAAGAATTTCTCTGTACCACTTCCTGCATTTCATTTCCCAAAAACTAAATGTTAGATCTCCATAACTTGTAGCCCCAACTGCCTATATTAAGGTCAAAGGTCAAAGCAGAATTCCATCTGATGGGAGTGGAAGGGAAATTGACAGTTACTAAGCATCTCTGTTCAGCAGCCACTATGCTGGCCGACTCACATGCACTAGTTCATCTAATCCTGAAACTTCAGACAGGTTCTGGAAGGACGAGGTCCCCAGCCCCATGCAAGCTTTAATTATTTCCAAAGCACTCCCATGGAATCCCTGTGATTACCTCCCAACCCTGTGAGATAGGCAGAGTAAATATTGTTCTCCCCATTTTGTAGATTCAGAATCTGAGGTTAAGAGACCTGCCTAAAGTCATACAGTTAGAATACTAACTTGAACTCTGGTATTATTATACAAAGTTCCATGATCTTTTCACTGAGGTTAGTCCTAGACTCCTCCTGGGAGGTCCTGGCAGAAACTAGAACATTCAGCTGGGCCTGTCCAGCCCAGCCCAGCCTAGTCCACAGTCTTGTGGCAGACACAAACCCTTGAGAGGGGGGTAGCAGGGTAGGGAGGAAAGACAAAGAACATGAAGCTAGTTTCTGCCCTTGAAGAGCACCCAGTCAGAAGGAAGGTACACCCAAACCAGAAAGAGGCCGGGCAGCAGGTGGACAGACCACCAATTACGGACAGAGAAGGCTCTGAGTTGAGAGGAGGAGGTGACTGACCACTGGGTCCCAGCAGCATCCCTCCCCACATTCCCATTTTGTGCCAAATGATTTTGTGCCTGCAAAAGTTGCTTGGATTTTTTTTTTTTTTGTATCTTTAAGCTGTGATTCTCTATTTGTGTGTATACGTGTGTGTGTATACACACATATGCATGCATGTATATATAATGCCTCCCAGCTAGATTGTAAACCCTTTGCGGATAGGGCTCCTTCCAGTTCTTGGATGGTACTCTACCTTCCTTATGGGTCTTATCTAATATAGTGCTCTGCATACAGTAAGCACTCAATAAATGCTCATTTATCAGTAAGTGCTATTTCTTCCACAATTTGGACATGGTCAATATAGTCCAGGCGCCAGAAGACAGGCTAAGCTTCCTACCATTTCCACCCCAGCTTTTAGTTTCTCCCAAGGAATCCAAAGGAAAGGAGGGGAAGGGGCTTTCCCTGAGAGATTTCATTCAGTGCTCCCTGCCACAGTAATGACACCTGCCACAGGTGGGACACATTCCTCTGGAGCTGGCAGGACAGGACCTGGAGTGCTCAGCACAAACTAAATCTCAGGACATAATAACTCGAGTAGATTCTTGTAACAACCTGGGGACAGATGACCAGGTCCACTCCTGGTGACAAAGTCTGTGTGGCAACCTGTGGTACCCACCTCAGGTCACTGCATGATCCTGGGCAAGTAACCTCTGAGTCTAGGTTTCTTCACAATGTAGCTTGGAGTTAAATCACACAGTAGAGGTCAATTATAATGTATAATTTTATAGACTATATTCTGAATCAATAAAATATCAAGAACAACCTCATGTCTTTCATTAGTTGAAAAGGACCAAGTTTGAATCCTTAGATAGAAGTTTCTTCTATTGGTTCAACCTCCTGTGAGCACTTTTGAGTTCTGCCCACTCCAAGATGATTTGAGAACTGTGAATTCATAAAGACAGTGCTGGGAAGAAAAGATAAGAAAACAGGTGGAACATTAGACTAAAGGCGAATCCAGCCAGTAGAGACTGAGGCTAGGGTCTCTGGGCTCATTAGGGTTATTGTCCAATCTAAGCCCCAAGCCCTGAAGAAAATCTTGTATATAGCTGCCATGTCTTGCTTGGGTCAGGGCCCTGGGACACAGGTGAGAAAGGACAAATGGCCCTCCTGCCTTAAGAAAGATGTGGGGAGGAGCTGCTCCAGCAGGAAATGCTAGAGCAGAGTCGGAACAATAGCGGGATTTCTTTGGCCCCTGTTTTCTTTGGCCTCTTTGCTGCTATGGAGCCCATACCAGGTCCTTGGCTTTCCCGTGTGTTCCTTCCCTAAGCCTCTGCTGGACAAACTGACAGGAAGCACCTGTTTTCTCCCCCTGCTGCACCCTAGGGGGCTTTTAAAATTAATACCCACAGAGGAGAATTCTGTACTCAGTCTTCCTCTGTGCCAGGTACTGTTCTAAGTGCTTCTCAAGCATACATGGTGGGGGTGGGGGTGTAGTTCCTCTTCCAGGATCCTGAGGGTGGGTCCTTGCTCTGAAGAGCCCTCCAACCTCGTTCCCCACATGCCAAACCTGGGGATAGGAAGACAGAGGGGTGAGAGGGGCTAGGAGCTGGGGAGTGGGGAAAACTGGAAGAAAGTGTTGCACAGCCCAAGAATGAGGTAAAGGCAGAAACAAAGAAGACACAGAAATGAAGAGGCAGAGGAAAGGTGAAATGAGAGGAGAAAAATGAACAGAGACAGACTTAGATTGTAAAAGGAAGGAAGGATAAAACAAAGAACAGGGCAGTGTGAGACAGGGGAGGGGAGAATTTAAAAACAGACTGAGAGACTGAAAAGGGAGAGGGAGAAAGACAGGAGTGACAGATTGAGAAAAAGAGAGGGAGGAAAAGGGACAGAGATGAAGAAAGGCAAAAAGACAACATTAGCAAATGGGGCTCAGGGAAAGACTAACAGGAATAAGCAGCAGAGAGACTGCAGCAGAGAGGAATCAAGACCTAGTGAGTGTTTAAACGAAGAGACTAAAGACAGCAAGAGTAGGAGGAGGAAGAGAAGGAAAAGTTGAACCCATAGTGGGAGACTTGTGACAGGGAGGCGGGAGAGCCAAGACCCTCATGGGAGGTCAATGGTGCCTCTGTCTTCTTTGAGCCGCCGGTGTCCCAGGACCTTTTCCCTGACCCCAAACAAACCCGCATTGCCCCCGCTCCTGTTCTACCGCCAAGGGTAATTCTCGGCCCCCACCTCCTGCAGAGACTCGCAGGATCCACAAGAGAACTGTGCCCTGGGAAAGCAGCTGCGGAGCTCAGGGAGTCTGCTGTCTAGTCCGTACTGCCAGGACATGCGGCGTCGAGGATTGCTAATCGCAGGGGCAGGCTGGCACAGTGCCTCTAATCCCAACGCCCCCGCTCCAGCTCCAGCCGGGGCCGGCCCGGGCGGGGAGAGGCCCACGACGGCCGCACCGCCTCCACCACCCGCTGACAGGGAGCTAAGAGGCGCTGTCCTCAGGGAATCGCATCACTCCAGCCCAGCTGTGAGTGAGGCTGGGTCAGGATGCTCGGATCGCTGGAGGAAAAGGAGGAGCTGGACCTAGGGCCTGAAGAGAAGAGGCGAAGACCACGGACGGAGGTGAAGGCCCAGCGGAGGTAGACTTCCAGAGCGCCGTCAGACTCGAGAGCCCAGGCCTCGCCAGGTCTCTCAAGGAACCCGGGACGCACACCGCGGAGCAGAGCGCGGGAGCTTTTCTGAGCGCACCATGCGCGGGTACTCCGCCGCCGGGCCTGTCTACACCGCGGCCTGGGTCACGTGGCCCGGGCGGGTCGGCCGCTGCCCCGGCGGGGGGGCAGGCGCCGGGTCGGGGGCGCGCGGGGTCCGGGGCAGTGGCGAACCGGCGGCGGCCGCCAGGTCTGCGCCCTGCGCGCTGCCCTGGCCCCCGAGCGCGGGAGCCGCCCACTGCCCCCCCGCGCTCGTCCCGCTGCGGGGCGCCCGCCCTCTATATAGCGCGCCCCTGCCCGGCCCGCGCCAGGCAGCCAGCCACGGAGTGGGCGCGGGAGAGCGCACGGCGCCTCGCAGCCAGAACCCTGCCCCCCCCGCCCCCGCTGCCCCGACGACCGCCTCCTGCCGCGGCCGTTGCCGGGCCCCCAAGGCCACCATGAAGAAGGAGGTATGCTCCGTGGCCTTCCTCAAGGCGGTGTTCGCTGAGTTCCTGGCCACCCTCATCTTCGTCTTCTTCGGCCTCGGCTCAGCCCTCAAGTGGCCTTCGGCGCTGCCCTCCATTCTGCAGATCTCGATGGCTTTTGGTCTGGCCATAGGCACTATGGCCCAGGCCCTGGGGCCAGTGAGCGGGGGCCACATCAACCCTGCCATCACGCTGGCCCTCTTAGTAGGCAACCAGATTTCACTGCTCCGGGCTGTCTTCTACGTGGCAGCCCAGCTGGTGGGTGCCATCGCTGGGGCAGGCATCCTCTATGGGCTGGTACCGACCAATGCCCGGGGCAACCTGGCTGTCAACGCGGTGAGTGGTCAGGAGGCTGGGGAAGGGTGGACAGGGAACCTGTGTGTGCTCAGAACCAGGTCCATGTTCTGACTTGAAATTGGCTACAACCAGAGGGAGAGAGTGCACACTCTTGCCAGGAAGGCCTGGAAGATGACTCTGAGGGACCCCAGCACCCTGGTCCACATTCATCTCCTCTGCCCCCTCTCCTCAAGTTGCTCCTACCTGTCCTTCTTCCAGGGGCCTGTTGCTTCTCCTCTCTGCGTTTATTCCTCTCACCTCTAAGTTCGCTCCTTCTTCTTGGGTTTCTCACCTCTCTTGTCAACCCCTCAGCAGAGCAGTTTTAATGTAACCACTGGAGAGAAATGGGTTGTAATCCTGGGTTTGGGTGATCCTGGCTTCTCTGTGCTTTTTTTCCTCAGTCATTACACCAGGATGGTCACACCATAACAGGTGTCATGGGAATTACATTTAGGAACCATGGATGTGACCCTCCTCCAATGCAGAGTGGTCTCTTAAATACTGGTTCTCCTTTTCCTCACCCCTGCTCTTGCCCCCTGCAGCCTCCCTGCTTCTACAGCCCCAGTTTCAGCCCCCCTGTCCCATGTAAACTGGGTTCATTAATCAAACACAGAGGAGGATTTTTGTGACCATTGTCAAGCTGTGAGTCAACCACACTGGAGAGACGGGTTTGAGGTTGGCACCAACAGCGGGTCAGGCACGGGTAGGAGGCCAGGGGCAGTTTGCAGTAGGCAAACTGGGCAGCTGCCCACAGGAGGGAGGGTAAATGCCAGCTTGTGGGGGCTGGGGATTGGGCAGAGCTGTTGAAAGGACTGAGTCCAGGAAAAGCTCCCCTGACACTCTGCCTTTTGGCCACAGGCCTGAGCTTCAAGCTTCTGCACACTGTGAAGTACACAGCCTCTTCAATGAATGGCCCCTCTGAGGTGGCATGTACAGGGCTTGGCTTCCAGGTGCTCAGGCTCCAGGTGTCTTTGGAGGCTGAAAGCTCTGTTCCTCCACTACCAGCCCAGAGCCTGAAGGCAGCAGGAGTCCTGCCTAACCCAGCACCCCCACCCCACCCCACAGATCAACAACAACACATCGCCAGGCCAGGCTGTGGTGGTGGAGCTCATTCTCACCTTCCAGCTGGCACTCTGCATCTTCTCCTCCACTGACTCCCGCCGCACCAGCCCTGCGGGCTCCCCAGCTCTGTCCATTGGCCTGTCTGTCACGCTGGGCCACCTTGTGGGGGTGAGTGGAGCTGACATTTTGTCTGGGGTGCCACTTGGGGAAGCCAGTCAGAAGAAGTATTGGCAACTCAGAATGGCATCCCCTCCAGACTGTGAGCCCCCGTAGAGCTTAGAGCCTAGTCTTGGTGCTTCTGGACTGGCCCTACTGGGCCCCAGACTTGATCCCCAAAACCTTTTTTGGGCTGAGAATAGATAGGAGCAAGGGAAAGTATGGTGGGGACAGGATGTCAAGCCCAAGCAGAGGACAGAGAAGAGGGCATGGATAGAGTCCATGGTTAAGCCAACAGCTAAGATCCCTGCAGAGAAGAGTCACCAGCTCTAGAAGACTTGAGTTTGAGACCTGGCTAAATCCCTGGACTGCTGAGTGACTCTGGGGGAGTCTGGGTTCTATGGGAGTGAATGAGGACCCTGCTCTCCTCACTGCTGCCCCCATCCATCCAGATCTACTTCACCGGCTGCTCCATGAACCCAGCCCGCTCTTTTGGCCCGGCAGTGGTCATGAATCGGTTCAGCCCCTCACACTGGGTGAGTCTGGGCCCTCCTCTGGCTCCCTGGCAACCAGGGCCTGGAAACCTGGCAGTGGCAGCGGAGGGCTGACGGGATTTTCAGGATCTGTGGCTGGAGAGAAGGGGATGGGACACAGAAGGGAATGGGATGTGACCAGAAGAAGGGAAGGGTTGAATTTATATGGCTTGAGCCCCTGGAGACAAGGGGCCAGGGTGTGTGTGGGGGTATGAATGTCTAGAGAAGGAGAGCTGTACTTTCTCTAGAGGTAGAAGAGATCTGTGTTGATTCCCTCTGAGAATTTTGTCTCTCTCTCTGGGAATCTGTGTATTTGTCCTCTCTGATGTTTTACTTATCTGTGCCTGTTGAGGGGTTGGGAGAGTGTTCCTGTGGGTCTGTTCCTCTGGACAGTCTGTTTGTCACCTCCTTTGAGGTGGCTCATGGCCACTTCTTTAGGGACTGTTTTTATGTGGAGGGGATAGTTCTGCCCAGCTCTGTCTGAGGATCTATTTCTGTCCCCTCCGAAGGTTCACTTGTGTCTCTTTGGAGTGGGGTTGGAAGAGATCTGTTCCTCTGGGAATCTGTCTGCCTCCTTGGAGAGTCTGTATGTCTGTGACCCATGTCTCTGTCATTGGGGAATAGGGTGTCAGTGTATCTGTCTTTGAAGTATGAGATCTTTCCCTCCAGAGGTCTGGAAGTTTGTATGTTTGTCTCTTCTCAGTCCATGGGTCTGTCCTCTGGTGGGGAAGGTCATGATCCCTGAGGCCTGGGACTCAGCCTCTGACCTCTACCTGTCTCCACTAGGTCTTCTGGGTGGGGCCCATCGCGGGAGCCATCCTGGCTGCCATCCTCTACTTCTACCTGCTCTTCCCCACCTCCATGAGCCTCCGTGGTCGTATGGCAGTCATCAAAGGCACCTATAAGCCAGAGGAGGACTGGGAGGAACATCGGGAGCGGAAGAAGAACATAGAGCTGACCTCCCACTAACCAGCATCAAGCAGGGGCAGCCCCTGAATCACAGAAGAAAACTATGATGACAAAGCTTTCTTCTCACACAGCTGGTCCTCTTGATTGGGGAGAAGGTGCTGGCTTCCTGGGCTGCACAGTTAGAGATGGGAGCAGGACCCCATGATGAAATGCTCGGGTGGGGGCCAGTGGGTGGGGTCTGGTGGGAACAGGGTCTCTTTGGGACAGGGCAGATTGTGCTGCTGTGAGGACAGACCTCAGAGATTGTGAGCCCAGTGCCAAGCTCGCTGGCCGCCTCAGGGTCAGGCCAAAAAGCGGTGGCTGCTATCTGCTCCCCACACCTGCAGCCCCTCAAGAGCCAGAGCCAGGCCTTAGGTGTGGAGAGGTGGACCCTCCCCCAGAGCTTCTTAGCAACCTGGTTTGTTGAATGCCACCTTATTTATTTCTGGTCAAGGATGCATGGGATGGGACTGCTGGTATTTAGGTTGGGGCTTCCTAATAAACCACTGATCTTCATGTTTTGCCTCCGTCTCTCCCCAGAGGCCTCTTGGGATACCTTGGCCCCGCACTTCTCCTCTTTGTCATCCCATACCCTCCCCCATGATCTCAGTAGGGTACAAAGAGACCCTAAGACAAGTCCTCTGGGGAAAGAAGGGAAAGCTGAGGCCAGAGAATGACTAGAAGACCAGAGAGATGGGGAAGTGGTAAAGAAAGAGTGAAGAGAAGAGATCAAATATAGAAATAGAATTAGAGGCTGGGTGCAGTGGCACGTGCCTGTAATCCCAGTGGCTCAGGAAGATGAGGCTGGAAGATTGCAGGTTCAAAGCCAGCCTCCACAACTTAGTGAGACCCTGTCTAACCAATTCAGTGAGACCCTGTCTCTAAATAAAATTTTAAAAGGGGCTGGGTATGTGGCTCAGTGGTCAAGTGCCCCTGAGTTAGTTCAATCCCCAGTACAAAAAAAAAAAAAAAAAAAAAAGAATGAAAGAAAAGAAAAAAAGGAAAAAGAAAAGAAATAGGCCAGGAACAACGGGGTAATGGAAGGCACCCCTTCAGCCCTCTCCCACTCACCCCTCATCCCTCAGTTATGTCAAGTCCCTGCCACTTGAGGAGGGCCTGGTGCAAGTGTTAGGGTGTGCCAGGCAGGGTGGAGGAGAAGTAAACCAACCGCAGACCCTTGAGATGCTAAGGAGGTGACCAGCCAGTGTCTGTCATGCAAAGGAGGAACAGCTCTGATCTCCCTTCTCTGCACCTTGCTGTTTCAAAAAGGTGACTTTTGGGTGCCTGTCTCAGAGGAGCTGTCCCATTCCCCATGACATACCAGAAGCCACTACTAGCCCAGCCGTTTTCCAGGTCTCTCTCCTGCCACCATCTGTCAGTGTTCCCACAGTCCTCCCCTCTGTCCTTACCTGCTCTTGTCCCGTGGACGCTGACATTACTCTGGAATCTTCCTCAACCTCTCTTAGCCTCCATCTTTTTTTTTTTTTTTTTTTGTGGTGCTGGGGATTGAACCCAGGGCCTTGTGCTTATGTGGCAGGCACTCTACCAACTGAGCTGTATCCCCAGCCCCTAAGCCTCCATCTCTTAACCCGAAATGGGGATAAAAATGCTTCCCTCACGGGTAGTTATGGGGATCTGATCAGGTATGGGAGTAAGATGCCTGGGACTGACTGGTTCTCTGTGAGGAGAAGGGTGGAAGCCACACAAATGAGCAGTTTAAGACACAGCCCAGCATCACAGTTAAGAAGGCCAGCTTGGAGGCAGATAATCTGAGTTCAAATCTTGCTGTACGACTGTGGGAAACAGAAGCTCTTGGAGCTCTAATTGCCTTATTGGTAAAACAGAAATACTTTTATTTAACTCATGGATTGTTGTGAGGAGAAAATGAGACAATGGGTGGAGATGAGACTCTGCTGCAAACAGGGCCAGGCATCTCAGCAGGTGCTCATGCAGTAGTGTGGAAAGAAACCAGCAACGCACACGCCTCTGCCCTCCTGCCAGTGTCTGAACCTGTGCTCCTGCTTCTCTGGTATGGGAACCGCTCCCCTTGGTCTTCAGTTTTGCCTCAGAAGAGGAGGTGCCAGCAGGGCCAGGAGATGGACTAGTAGGAATGGGAGAAGCTGCAGACCCTGGCTGGTTAGGCACAGACCACCCAGCCCGCCTCCAAACTGGGTTCTAGCCTACTGTGAACAGGGACCACGGTCACTCCTAACTGCCTCACTGGCTTATGGTTAACACCAAGAGGCAGAGAGTATGTGTGAGAACCGTGGGGTCTTCCTACTGGACCCTCAACTCCCTACCTCCTGCCTGCTGCCCCAGGCCTAGGAAGCCAGGCTGCAAGTACAAGATCTTGCCAGCAGGGGGCGAACTCATCCACCGAATCCGCAGCCTGCATTTCCTCTTTCCCAAGTCTTGGGGCTGGGCTCTAAGCAGATAAGGAAGGGATGCGGAGTGGAGGGCTCTGGGGCTACCAGGAAGCAGCGTATCCCCAGTCCACCCCACCCCACTACCCAGGAGGAGTTGCAGAAGAGAGAGGAGCCCTTCCCCTTTAGTATCCACCAGAAGACTCAGATACAGGCATAGGGCTAACATGCTAAGGCTGGCCCCTTTCTCCAGCCCAGCAATTTATGTTCCTTTCTCTGACGGGCCCCAAGGGGCAGTGTGATAATGAACAGTAGACCTATGGGATATTTCCTCGAGGGTGGATAGGGAACCCAGTCAGAGGGAGCTATACGTCTTGAGCTTCCAGCATTTGACCCTGTTAGTGGGCCAGGGTCCAATTAGAACTTTGAGCTGTTAGTGGTTGGGGCTTTTTGCCAGCAGGGGGCGCTGTGTTCCTTGTGTCTGACTGAGCGGCAGTCCACCAGCTGCTGGGTCTGTGGACTGACAAAGACCTATGCACCCAGGAGCAGGCGCATGCTAAACCTCACATCTCTGGTTCCCTGAATCACACACAGACTTGCAGCAGTACTTAAGGGGTTGCCTCTCCTGTGTGTGTGCCCCTTCGCTCAGCACAGACAAGGTCATCCCTGATGTACAGAGCCATAGCAACCCTCCAACTTTCACTCTCATAGGGCCTCTTGGGGACCAGCCTGAGCCTGGCTTCATGTATCCTCAGTGAGGCACACATGTATGTAGTCATATCGAAGCACACACATACTCAGTCCCCACTCTCACCCTCTGCTCCACCTGAAGATGGATCCAAGAAGAGTCTATATTTTCCCTAAAAGGCTTCCCCCCACCTCCATCTCCCCAACTCCTTTCCCCAGGGGTTACCAGTTTTCACCAGTGATATGGTGATCACATGGTGATATGATGGAGATATGGAAGAGGACTGAGCATAATTGTGGGGAATGGACAGAGCCTGGCTCTTTAGATGAATGGACAGGAGGAGGGATTGCTGGCGGGATTAGATCTCTTAACTCCTCTCAGTCTCAGCAACCTCCTTTCTCAAGTGCACATGAGAATATCAGACCTCCCTAACTTTAAATGTTTTGTAGATAATTGATGAGAGGCTGCACAAGAAGCTACCTTGAACTCTTCCCTTCCTATCATGTTTTTATTCTCTCTCCTCCCCTCTCTCCTGATCTCCTTACCCTCTCCAAACCTTGAGAGGGTCTAGATCAGAGCTCACATTGATAGGCAACTGCAGGCAGCCTGGTGTAGGGCCTTGGCAAAAGGTCTCTGAGCATGAGCGAATTCAAAGTGTGACACTAGAGCCCAGGACTGAGGGTCCAGGAGGTGCTGGCAAAGGCAGGCAAAGCCAGAGTGAGCGGGAGCAGGCCCATAAGAGTGGATGCCCACCAGCCCTCAGCAGTTGTAGGACTTGACCCAGGCCACTCATGGCCCAAAGAGGCTCTACTGCAGGTCACTGTTCTTAACGTTCTTAGCCTCCAGAGCCCAAAGCACTGGCTCCAGACTCTGTCCTGGACCTGCCACAGTAACTAGGACCCTTCTTTACCTCAGCCATCTCACTGGAGAGACATTTTATGATTGAAAGTCACTTTCCTAGATGTCAGCTCATTTACTCCTACCAACACATGGGTACCGGGGAATTATCATTCCTATTTTGTAAGTGGGGATACTGAAGTCACAACAGCTAAATGATTGGTCAGCAGTGAGGTGCACACAGCAATTGCAAAATGTTTTTTGTTTTGTTTTATTTTTGTTTTTTTTGAGATAGGGTCATACTGTTTCCCAGACTGGTCTTGAACTCATGAGCTTACACGATCCTCCTGTCTCAGCCTCCAGGTAGCTAAAACTAGTCATGCACTACTGTGCTGGGACTGCAAAATGCTTTTACTTGTCTTATCAAAAGTTCTCAACAGATAGGTATCTCTGCTGTTTACTGCCTATTTTACAGGTATAAAAACGGAGGCTAGGACAGATGTGGGGGACTGGTAAGTGTCCACCAAGCCCTGCACTGGCCCTGTTTGAAGGGAGTGAATAGGAGAGGGGGCCTTGAGTTACTTCGGGATACCAGAGTGCCCCACATCTATACTCCTTCCTTTCTTGGGTGTTTGTTGGATGACTCCTCTGTGCCGGACAGGGGTGGAATTCTGCACTGGAACAGGAGAGACACTTAAGAAGCAGAGGACACCCCTGATCCCTGGCTCTGTTCAAGCTTGACTTTTCCATGAAGCTTACCCTGATTTTGCTCAGGGGCAGGGTGGGGGATAACCAGGACAGGCTTCAGAGAGGAATTGCACTTAAGCAAAGTCTTAAAGGAGAGACAAGAAGGAAAGGCATTCCAAACACAGCGTGCATAGGGCTTAAAAGCTCATTTTAGGATATCATAAATGTTTGGCTTAATTGGAGTAAAGGGGTAGGATGCTAATAAGAGAGGTCTTCCCTTCCATTTTAGAAATGGATTCAGACTTGAACCTGAGGCAATAGGGAGCCATTGAAGGTTTATGAACTAAGGAGTGATGTGACCAGTGTGACATTTTGAAATAATCTCTGGCCGGGCGTGGTAGCGTACGCCTGTAATCCAAGCGACTTGGGAGGCTGAGTCAGGAGGATCGCGAGTTCAAAGCCAGCCTCAGCAACTTAGCGAGGCCCTAAGCAACTCAGTGAGACCCTGTCTCTAAATAAAATACAAAATAGGGCTGGGAATCTGGCTCAGTGGCCAAGCGTCCCTGAGTTCAATCCCTGTTTCAAAAATAAAATAAAATAAAATAAAAAAGAAATAATCTCTGGACATAGAGGTGAGTGGTGTGGAGGGGCATGGATTTGTTTTAGTCCAAGAGCCCAAGAAGGAGGTTAATGCAATAATCCTGAGAATAAAAAAAAAAAAAAAAAAAAAAAAAAAGCTAAACTGAGCCAGTGGCAAATAGGAATAGGAAGAGGTATCAGATGGGAGAAAGGAGCCTGACCACTCATTGGGAGTTGGCTGAAGGAAGAGGAAGTGTCTGGCTGATCCCTGGTTTTGGCCTGGCCCTCTGAGAAGGGGAAGCAGGGGTCAGCTGGAGGGTGCAATGGGGAGGCCACATGGACCTGGAGTTCAGGAAAGAGGTTAGGTTGGGGCTGGAGGCCATGTGTAGGCCACAGTCTATGGCGAGTATGAAGGCCACCTACCCACATGAGGCTCCCCCAGCACCATCTCATTGAGAGTGAGAACATCAATGATCCAGGAGCAAAGACCTGTGTGTAAAGGTGAGCAGAAGAGGAGCCAGTCACAGGGGCAGAGATAGGAAGAATCCGTGCCTCATAAACCAGGACTCCAGAGAGTCTTCAAGAGTAAGCAGCGATTAGCAGTGTGTGTGCAACAGTGGGCCAAAGAGGAGGAGAGCAGAAGAGGAGGCACAGTGGCCTGGCCAGAGCAGTTTCAGTATGGGATGGGGGTTAGTGTTAGTGTGTGAGTGACTGGAAACTTGACTCCAATCCACAATTTTCCTCTGCCCCAGGGGTACCCAGGCACATTACAGGTAAGAAGTTAGGGGAAAGAAAGGAGTGAAAGCCACAGGTGAGAATGGCCCAAGAGCAGGCCCCAGTCACTTAAACGGACCCAAGACACAAGCCCCTGACTTGGATAAAGGAAAAGGCCACCTCTTTTTCAAAGCCATGGGGACCCAGGCAGCTGCAGGTGAACCTGTACTGGGCGAGGATGGAAGAAGATGGCATGATAGCCTGGTTTTCTAGGTAGGATGGGAGGCACAGGTTGGCACTCTGCTGTAAGAAAGCCAGAGTGAGCTGGTATTTAAAGAGTTAGGGAGGTATGAAGAATGGAAAGGAGATTCAACTTGGGATGGTGGCAGGATTACTGAGCAGAGCTACAGCCCCTGCTGAGGCCAGAGACCTTAAACTGTGGCAGCAATTGGCCAGTGTCTCCAGCAGTGCCTGGAAGCAAACAAGGAGGCAGAGAAGTGTGCAGTACACTGAGGATGGAGCCGTGCAGCTGGGAGCTGCAAGGAGGGGCCTGGCAAGAGCCTGCTCAGGGTGAGACGCCAAGGAGTCCTCTGGGGCCTGGAGGATGAAGGAAGAACAGAAGAGGATGGGTGAGGGATCTTACTGGGACTGAGAAGAGGAGGAAGGCAGAGCCTGTGGTCTAGAGTCTGGATGTTTCCCTTGTTATCAAAGGACCTCCGTGGACAGGTGTAAGGCTGTGGGAACAATATGCTGAAATGAAAAACATGAAAGACATCTGCCTGCAGGAGACCAAAAATTTTCATTCATTCCATCATTCAACAAATGTTTATTGAGGACCTACTAAAGCCAATTTCTGCAAGACACTACATGTAGGGATGAAAAAACTTGGGTTCCTGCCCCTAAGGACTCACCACATGGTTGGAGGTTGGGGGGAGGGCAATGTTAACACCACAACACCCTGTGGTGATTGTAGTATATAAAAATATCTAGGCATAGTGGGAACACACAGAAAGTCCTCACCCAGAAAAGGAGCAAGTGACATAGAAACTGTGCCTTAAAGATATGTAGGAGTCACCCGAGCAAAGAGAGTGGCATGGGCTAAGAAGAAGCAGGAGCATCGTCCCAGGAGCAGTAGCAGGTATTCATCTGATGGTGCCAGAGGGTGAAGGACAAGGCAAGGAAGGAGGACAGGGGAGGCAGGAGGAGCAAGATCCCAGCAGACCTCAGCAGCCAGGCATGGAGCTTCCAAAGGGATGGGAGGCTTTGCAGGGATTTCAGTAGGGGAGCAGCAGGATCAGATTTGCATTTTGGAAAGATCACTAGGGCTGCAGTGTGGAGAATTGATTGGAGCAGAGCAAAAGAGCAGAAGACTGACTAAAGGCTGCAGCGCAGCAAGAAGAGGGCACAGTCAGTCATTGTAGGATTCAAAATCAACAGGACTTGATTCTTTTAGTGAATGAGGAAAGAAGGGAGGGAGGGTCAAGGTGCTTCCCAGATGCCACCAACTGAGCTGGAGACAAAGGGGAGTGCATGGAGGTGAGTGGTGAGGAATGAATTTGAGACAAAATCAGAGGACAACCAGGTGATCTCTGTGGGCTGGTAGATATAGTCAGAGGCAAGGGCAGGGCAGGTATGGGTATTCTTTCAACAGTCCTCCACAGATTCTTCTTAGAGAGGAGCACCTTTGTTTGCCTTGATATGCTGCTGTGGATAAAAGGGGAGAGCCTAGGTATGGATGATCTTAGGGCAGTGTAGCCACAAAAAGGTTAACCTGCTCGTATAAGAAAAGAGAGGAATGTTTTGGGTCCTGAGAGGGAGGTGAGCAGGGGGTGGGGGGTACTGGGGTGGCAGGGAGGCAGAGAGCAGCAGAAGTGTGTGAAGGGTCAATGGAAATTCCCACTAGTGGACAGCGGAGATGCCCACTGCCATGTGTGTGTGGCGTCTGGTGCAGCCTGAGTAGCTGCAGAATAAATCCCAACTTCATCATCCCTGTTTGCACCTCCAGGCCCACACCCTCAGTAAAGTTGACTCTATTGACATCTGCATTCTGTGAATGAAGTTGTAGGTTGGAATGGAGGACAGAGCTCAATTTTGCGACTGGCTTTATGGGGTGCCGAATAATCTCAGCCCATTTGGAGGCAGAGAGGATAGGAGAGCAGAAGCTCCTGCGAATGCACAGGAACCCCTGAAACAGGCCTTGGACTTGGGATCTGAGTGATCTTCCTCTATCTACACTAACGTTGGGAACCTAACCACCGTTGCTCCTGTGCCTGCAGTCCTTAGGAGAGACCTCTGTGGCAGTGCAAGTCAGGTGGGTCCTGGGCTGAAAAACCTCCTGGGAGGTTCCAGCTCAGCACCCTGGGACTCCTCCTTATTTGCCCTGCCCTCTCTCATCAGGTGAGCTCAGGGTGGAGCAGGCACGTGAGCACCACCCCTCATTCTTTCCTGGCACTTTCCTCACACCCAGACAACTCCACCTGCAGGCTCCCTGCCAGTCTGACCAGCTCAGTCCTTGGTACTGCAGTGTGGTGGAGAGTCACAGGTGGGGTGCTGAAGTCTCCACAGAGAGTGAGATAGCCCAAGTCGGCAGAGACAAGAGACTAGGGGAGAGAGAAGAGAACAGAGACGAGGAATAGAAGAGAGGCCCCTCAAGAAAAGAAGGTGACACCAAGGCACAAGACGCCAGAGCATGGAGCCAGGGATGTGCAACAGGGCACACATGCTGGTGTGCAGGCTTTGGACAGCTGTTAGTCGAGCGCTGTTTGCTGAGTTCCTGGCCACCGGGCTGTATGTATTCTTTGGCGTGGGCTCAGTCCTGAGATGGCCCTCTGCACTTCCCTCGGTGCTGCAAATCGCCATTACCTTCAACCTGGCCACAGCCACAGTTGTGCAGGTCACCTGGAAGGCCAGTGGGGCCCATGCCAATCCTGCTGTGACACTGGCCTTCCTTGTGGGCTCCCACATTTCTCTGCCCAGGGCTGTGGCCTATGTAGCTGCCCAGCTGGCAGGGGCCACTGTGGGGGCTGCTCTCCTATATGGGGTCACTCCGGGGGACATCCGAGGGACCCTTGGAATCAACGTGGTAGGTGCAAGGAGGGGCATGTGGCAGGTGCTTGGGCAGAGGGTACCCACCAGGGCCAGAAGGAGAAAGTTGAAATGGTAAAGGAGGAGGGTTAGACCTGAGCAGAAGGAACGGAGAAGGAAAAAATCAGGCCACGTGCTCACAACCTGCTCTGAGCTGGGTCCTGGGACCCAGAGAAATCAGACTTTGGTCTTCAACTAGGCAGAATGGGATTGTGGTGTGAGGAACAGAAGGGAGAAGCCACACAAAAGGGAAGGACCAAACATCTAAGGGTAGGCGTAGCCACAGGAGAGCTGGGCCTGCGGGTAGACCAACGGGCCCCTGTACATATCCATTTTCCTCCCCAAGCCCCAGTCTGTGTCCTTTGCCCCTCCATTTTCCCTAAGTTCCTCCCTACCCAGCACCCTGAAGCCTGCCTCACTCCATGCACCCCATTCTCCCAATCACCTTTGTTCCACCTACTCCCCCAGATCTCCTTCCACTCCTACCCACTGGTCTACTCCCATTCTACTTTAAAACACGCATCCCCAGCATCTCAAGCCTTCCCTGTCCTCCCCTTCCCTGAACTCCTGTGCCCCCTCCTGAACCACTGGGCCCAACAGACTGGTGGGGTGGGAGAGGTGCCACTCACCTCTGCAGGGAGCAAGTGTTCGGGGATTTTATGAACCCACTGCACAGATCTCCTTAGCTCTTAGAGCTGGGTGCTGTGAAATGTCACCCCCTATAACTGAGGACTCAAGGCCCAGGGGTGCTCACTGTCCTGTGGACAGAGCCCTGGTCCACTCAGCATAATCCCCTCTGCCAAGGTCTACAACAACTCCTCGACTGGCCAAGCGGTGGCAGTGGAGGTGATTCTGACCCTGCAGCTGGTGCTCTGTGTCTTTGCTTCCACGGACAACCGTCAGGCATTGGGCTCCCCGGCTGCCATGATTGGGACCTCTGTGGCATTGGGCCACCTCATTGGGGTAAGGAACAAAGAGAATACCATGACTATGCACACACTGGGTCCTTCTCTGGGGAAGTTACAGAGCCCTGAAGGCCAGGAAGTCTCCTTGAGCCCTTCATGCCTTGGGACCATGGCGAAGTCTGTTTTTTGTTTTTGTTTTTGGTACTAGGGATTGAACCCAGGGGCACTCCACCACTAAGCCACATCCCTAGCCCTATTTCGTATTTTATTTAGAGACAGGGTCTCACTGAGTTGCTTAGGGCCTCGCTAAATTGCTGAGGCTGGCTTTGAACTCATGATCCTCCCTGCCCCAGCCTCCCAAGTGCTGGGATTACAGGCGTGCGCCACCCCACCCAGTAATGTCTGGTATTACAAGCCCAGGATATACCACTGTAAAGTGAGGCTGGGGTGGGGGCTCCAAGCCAGGGCAGAGGCTTTCCCAAGCTGCCTCAAGCCCCCTCACACCCTGACTGAGCACTTGCTCCCCAGGTCTACTTCACTGGCTGCTCCATGAACCCAGCCCGTTCATTTGGTCCTGCTGTCGTCATTGGGAAGTTCACAGTCCACTGGGTGAGACCCTCTGCTGGGAGCCATGGGGAAGGGAGAGAAAGCCTGAGCAGAGGCCATAGAGATGGTGGGACCAACAGGGGTCCACAGAAACTCAGTGAGACAAGGGCCTCCATCGGGTCATTTAGATGTGGGTGTGAAGGTTTCCCTAAACTTGGAAGGCCAGGGTGAATATTTTGGTTTGTACTCCTTCTCTTCCAGATCTCATAGCCTGGAAGTACCCAGTGAACTAGTGAGAAATGGACCAGAGCAGGAGCTGCAGTCTTGGCCCAAGCTTTATGTTCTGGCTGTTTCCTTCTTTACTTTCTCCAGCTGGACCAATTTTCAAACTTGAATAAAGAAAAAGACAAACAGAAATAGACACACCAGCAGAGACAGAAACAGCAATAGCCAGAACTTGGCTAAAACGGGGGAGTGAGAGGAAAGAGGCAGGAGTGTATTAGGAGACTGGTCATCACCCCTGAACATGGCTGCAAAGCCTGGGCCTGTCTCCTTGGAAGCAAGGTCTCCTCAACTCATGGGTTCAGGAGGCAGGATCTGTGGTTCTCAATTTATTCTTGTAGGCAGAGTTCCTGGTAGGCCAAATCAGCACTAGGAAAGTAGGCAAGGTCCTGGAACCCCCCTCTGATCCTGATAGCTCATGGATAGGTACATATTTCTGTCTTCTCAGATATTCTGGGTGGGACCCCTGACAGGGGCTGTCTTGGCTTCGCTGATCTACAACTTTATCCTGTTCCCTGACACCAAGACCCTGGCCCAGCGACTGGCCATCCTCATGGGCACCTCAGAGGTGGAGAAAGTAGGGGTGGAGCCCCAGAAGAAAGAATCCCGGTCCAGTTCAGGGGATGCTGAAGTGAGTGAGACAGCAAAGCCCTTGGCCCCTCGGGCTTCAGAAAGGAGCTCTGCAGTAGGGTGACTTTTCTCCTATACCCTGATATCAGGCTTTCCTGATGGTGGGCAGATTGTAAGGGGGATCAAAAGGCTTGGTCTCTTCCTAACAGGATGGGCCAGGGGTGTGTGTGGTGTGTGTGTGGGGGTGCCAATCACTATCTCTGGCATTACATTTCTTTCTTTCTTTTTCCAGATGGGATCTCACTATGCTGCCCAGGCTGGCCTTGAACTCGCAATCCTCCCTCCTCAGCCTTCCGAATAGCTGAGATTACAGGTGTGCATCACCATGCCTGGCTTCCACATTTATAGGCAGAAAGAATCCAGAAGCAAATCTTTCCAGTTCCCTCCCCTAGGTCTTC
The DNA here is from genome assembly GCA_020662805.1 of Glaucomys volans. Lineage (NCBI taxonomy): Eukaryota > Metazoa > Chordata > Mammalia > Rodentia > Sciuridae > Glaucomys > Glaucomys volans. The sequence continues at coordinate 47,887 of JAJEJO010044260.1, read as the reverse complement.
CCCATCTCTTAATGGGACAGAACAGAGGGAGGGAGAGGACTTTATGATGGTCTCCCCTTCTCTCACCTAGCAGCTGGACTTCAGGGGGACTACAGAGTCCCCACATCCCTGTCTTAAGGAAAGGGAATTAGAGCCCAGCCAGCCATTCTGTCCAGACTCTGACCAGGGGACCTTAGGGAGCTCCAACTTCACCCACCCAGGGAGCCTTTGGGGAGGAGGGGATAGGTTTCTGAGAAGAATTGGGCCCTTGGGACAGCCTCTGAACTCCTCAGAGAAATTTTTCTGCCCTTGGATGTGGTTTGGGGGCTATTGCTCCCCTATCAGACTCGGGGCTTGCTGAGGACAGAGATTACTCTTCCAAAAGATTTTCATTCCTCATTTCTCCAAATGGACCTCTGGAAGGTCCCCAGCCATGAGAAAAGCTGTCACACTGAGGAATCTTTCCTTGGGCTGGCAGAGGGGCAGGATATAAGAAGGGAGCTCTGGGCCAAACCAGCCTCAGAGTAGGTTCTCCTAGGAGTTTACCTGACCTTCCACTCCTCAGCCCTTCACAGGACCCATTCTGAGAGGGGAAGCCCCCATTCCTGCCCTTTCCTGCCCTTGGTTCAACACCTGGGCCAGAAGAAGCCTCTCCAGTCTCATTCTCAGTATCCAAGATCACTAAAAACTCTATTGAATAAGTCCTAGGGACTGTGGAAACATAGGAACTGAGGGCTGGGTTTGTAGCTCAGTGGTAGAGCGCTTGCCTGGCATGTGTGAGGCACTGGGTTTGATTCTCAGCACCACATGAAAATAAAAAAAAAAAGAAGATCCATTGACAACTAAAAAAAATAAAATAAAAAAAACCAAAAAACAAAAAACATAGGAACCAAACCTCAAGGTCCAGTGTCTCTGAAAGACTGCTGGAGGTGGGATTTGGTTTGTCAAAATTTAAAGGTTGCTGAAAATTTAGTCAGTCCATGACTTGGGATACGATCTGGTTCAGCTTCTCCAGCTATAAAATGGGCACAAATCCTCCCCATAATCTGCTATAAAAACAAATGAGGTTAGAAAATGCTTTTGAAAGTTAAAATGCTAGAAAACAATCCCAATAAATGATGATTATTATTACTTTACTGTAATTACTGGGTTTGAATACAATTGCAGTTGATAATCACAGGGAGGAGGGAAGAAGGGAGAGGGAGATGATTGAGAGGGAGGAAAGAACAGATTTCACTCTTTCATTGGCTCTACTTATTAGGGCCCTGCCCCCTTCTCTCTTGGACCTGCTGACCTGGGAGCTCTGTGGGTGTGGAGGACCGGGGGAGGAACCCTGAATGAAGAGACAAGCCAATAAATGTCAGTTCTTCTCATCTCTATGGCACCTATCACCATGGTACCCTGAGATGTAGCAACCAAATCCATAAAAAAGATAGGTCTTTTTCCATGATGTCTCTCAAGGGGTTGGGGATGGGGGAGGGGCTAAATTCTTCTGAGGGCAGAGTAACAGGCCCATCCTGTAATCAATGCAATAGCTGAGTCCCTGAGTGGCCCCAGAAGCCTTGCTCAGCATTCTGTACTATTGTCAGTGCACAGTACTGTGTTCATCTCCCAGCTGGGTTCTACTCATCCATCCTCATTATCTCTCAAGAGCCCAGGGTTTCCTGTGCCCTTTTAGGAGCAGCAACAGCTGTGTATGTGTGTGTGCATGCATGTATATATGTATAAAGAGGATGATTGACTTGCTAAAGGTCACCTGGCTCAGTTGCACAGACCCCTAAGGTCTCCCTAACTCCCAGCTAAGAATTTTCCAAAATAGAGCTCCAGGGGGCTAATACAAACTGCAGCACAGGAAAGGAGGAGAGGAGAGGTTGGAGGGAGGGAGGGAAGGTGCGGTAGGCTCTTAAGCTCCTTGACAAATTACCTGTGTCCTCAGAGCCACGCACACACTGGGTGCTCAATAAAAGTTTGATGAATGAATGACTGAGGCTGGGCAGCTGGGTAAGGAGAGAAAGCAGTAATTGATCAAGAGGAGGAAAATTCTGGAGTTACAACTCCAAATGAGCCAAAATGACAGCTTCTGCTTCTAGGCAGGGGCTGGGAAGAGGCACAGAACCAAGAGCTTGAGTCTCCACCCTCCCACACTGTCCCAGAACTTATAGGCCCAAAGGGTAAGAGTGGCTGCCTGAAGGGAAAAACTGGGCACCACTTTCACTGACAGTTCTTCAGCACTGTTTTCTGCCAGGATAGACTAGAGCAGGAGATAAGCTTCCTGAGAAGTGAGGAATTAGGTTAGAAGCTGAAGAGCATTGAAGGTTAGATGCACAAGTAACCAAAGGTTAGCTTCTCCTTCTCAGGAGTCCTTTAATAGAACAGCAGGCCATCTGTTTGGATGAGAGAAGGGTTGGCCTCTGCGATTCCAGCTGGGGAAGTAGGATTCACCACCACAGCCTGGGTGGGGGTGGGGGCCTGGGGAGGACTGAGACCCAACCAGAAGGCCCTTGGTGTGCTTTGCCTTCCTCCCGCTTGTGGGGGAAGTTTTTAATTAATGGTTTGTAATCTGATCTGGCCCTTCTCCCTGCTGAGCACTGCCTTCAATCAGTGGAGCCATCTGCAATTGCAATTCATAATTCTCCCAAAAGGGAGGGGGACTCAGGACGGGTGCCTTGGTGATTAATACAATTAGCCTTTTATGTTGATGATTGTCTTAGCAGGAGCAGATGATATGAGCTCAGCGCCTAGGTGGTCACTTCCGATTGGCTGGCAGGAAGCCCTTGGCCGCTGCAGCCCCCACTGGTGGTCTTCAACCAGCTACCTCTAAGTATAAAGGTGACAGGCCTAATCTGGGCCAAAACTGCAAAGGGGAAAAGCCAAGGAAGGGGCCAGGATCTGGGATACATTTAGTCCCCTAGGGCTGAGGAAAAAGGAGGATCAACACAATGATACAGAGATTTTCAGTTTCCAAATAAAATCACTTTGACCTAAGGGATTCTGTACACCAAAGTTAAAAGAACAGGCCACATAAGCATAGAAAAGAGGAGGATTTTAAATGAAGGCTCAGGCATTCACTAGTTCTGTGACTTGAGTAATTTACTTAAGGATCCTGAACCTACTTTCCTCATCTGGAAAATGGGTATACTTAAAAGGCTGCCGGAAGAGCTATATGAGACATGTTTAGCACCATGTCTGACATAGGCAGATCTCAATCGCTGCTGCTAATTTTACCATCACCGTCATAGCAGATTCTATTTCAATTACCATGAGTAAAAGCTGTTTCTCCCATGAGGCTCAGGTGAGGTGGAATCCCAGGGGAAAGAGGAGTCAAAAGTCAAACACAAGAAAAATAAAGGTCTTCTCAGAACAGAAAAGTGGAGCACTGGAGTGATCATGCTGGGAGACTTGGTTTGGAGTAGTTTCAGGGAATGAGGGTGAGGGAAGCTAGGTAAAGTAGTGAATAGATGAAAAAAAGCAGGGTGTTGCAGATTTGGAATTTCACTGGGAAAGCTAAGTAAACAAAAAGGGAGCCACATCAGAGCTGAGGCTTGAAGTATAGCACAGAACAAAACCATCATGATCTTTAATGAGGTCAAGTGATGTGGAACAAGTTGATTGGAATTTTGATGGGAGGCTCCACTGGGTCAGGAGAGGAGATATCCGGTCCCTCTGGTCCCACAGTACTGTTCCCTATGACCCAGAGCAGCACTGGGAAGTACAGGCAAAAGGCCCAAAGAGAAAAGAGCTTAATATTAAGAGATTTTAAAAAATCTGCAGCTTAGTGCCAGCCCCCGGCAATGTCAGAGGAAGATAGGGAAGAAGAGGCTAAGAGCTAATCAAGATGAAGCATCTGGCCAAGCTGTGGCCACTCTAGGCAGCTGTGGCAGGGGGTCAGCACAGTCAAGACATGTAATCATTTCTCAGGGAGAGATACACTAAGGCACAGTCACATATTTAGCAAAAGCTGGGGAGGATAGGCATGGATAGTGAAGGGGGTTTACAGGAGTCCAGTGGCACTAATTAATAGGCTACAGTTAATGGGTAGAACAAGGGAAAATGAAAAACTGTTTCAGAGCTCTGATTAAGGCAGATGAAAGGGCAGTGATTGCCAGAGCTGGAGGGGAAGGAGGCCAGAGGTAGGAGACAGGGACCAATAACTCACACCTACCCTCATGGACAGATGATACAAGGCCCAGCCAGGCCAGGACACAGCCTTCAGTCAGAGAAGAGGCCCGGACAGCAGTCAGGGGTGTCTGATTATGGAGCAACAGAAGGGATGTGCATCCTCTGTTTGGGGATTTCATACTGAATTCTAGCTTTGTCATGACCTCTGAGGCTCTCATTCTGCAGCTCCCTCCTTCCTGTGAGTTCCCTTACACTCCCTGCCAACATCTACCCTGGCAGTGAACCTTGCTTCATAATTATTTGAAGACCTGTCACTACCTGAACAGGAAGACCTTCTTAAACATATTTTAAATCTAATTCTAATCTTAAGACAACAGGTTCCCTAACTTTAATATCTATCTTATAAAACAGGCTTCATTTTTTTGTGGGTCCCTAAATTGTGGCCTTACATGTTTAAGGGAAGAAAGGCCTTCCTCTGATATTCTGGATTTGGTAAACAATGAACACCCGCCCCCTGCCAAACATAATATTTAACACTTCTAGGCTCTTCTGTTAAAGTACTCTGACCTCCACCAGGATGTACTCCAACACTCACCCACAATGGCATTTTCCCTCCCCTCTATGGGAATCATGACTGGTATAGATTTTGATCCTTTTCTACACATTCCTTATCTTTGAACTGAGCCTTAGTTTCTCTGCTTTTCCTATAATATCTTCTCTCAGCCTAAGGAAACACCTTGCTTTTTTGTTTTGTGGTGCTGGGGACTGAACCCAGGGCCTTGCACATGCCAAGAAGCATATGCTCTACCACTGGAACTCCCTGTTTTAACATCTCTTTGAGCACAGCAAAGTAGCAGGTTACCTGGTGTGCACATTTGGTCCAGCCAAGACTCATTCTCACATGAACAGCTAACACTTTCAACCCAAATAACATTGATTATAAGAGGACGTACCACTATCTTATGAACAACTAAGAAAGAAGACTGTACTGTTTATAAGAAACCACTCATTATAAGATATCCCAAGCCTCAGAGATATTATCAATACATTTTTTTAAAGCACATCTTGTAATCATTGAGATGATCATTTCTCCTTTAAATCCTGGCTCTTTAAATCAGGATTTAGTAAAAAGAGGAATGGAAGGCCAAAGTGGAGACCATACTGGAGGGCCTCTTAAATCTGCACATCTGTGCTATCCCGGCTTTTAGATACCCAGGCTATGCCTCATAGTAAATAACTCCTCTCCCTCAGTGCCAGGGAGTCCACTGAAGGGCACTGCACTTTTTTCACATAGGCAAAACAAAACCAAACCACCCTAATCTGGGACCGAAATTTTGGGGAGATAATAGCCTAGCACTCCAACACCATTATCCAACCACTTCCCATCCCACCAGGTTATCTTCCCCAGAGCCATGTCATGAGAAGATGCAGCGATTAGGCAGAGATTAGTCATTTCCTTCTAATCGGGCTAAGACAGCTCCGTTAAGCTGCCGACTGCAGGCGGTTCCTGTTAAAGCAAAGCAGCTGGAAAGGGCTTAGCCCTTTAATGCCAGCAGCTGTATCTCCACAGTGCGGCTGTACTGCCAAGGGGCTGGACACTGTCCAGAAGCATCAGGCGTTTAGCCCCAGTCAATGTATATTAACCCAGGAGGAGAGACCCACCAACTCCCTGGGAGGAGAGGCATCTCTGCCCCTAAGCTTTGCTTTCCAATAAGGAAGAAAAATCCTAGCCCCTTCGTATCTCTCTTGCTACTAAAATCTGGAAGGGCTGTATCATTTCACAGGTAGAGCTTTCTCTGTGGTAGGAGCAACTCCATTTTAAAAGCTCACCTAAGGACGGAAGTCACTTGTGAGTTTTAACAACAAAAAGACTTTAGGCCATTAACCACACAGACTCATTCTCCTTTTTAAGCTGATTTCCCCTCCTCTGAGGTCTAAAGTATTCTTCTGACCCCAGGTGTGCAGGTGTGTGGACAAAACAGACTGATACCTCTTCTTGGAGAACACTGGGCCCTAGGGTTGATGAGGGAGAAAGCTAAACAACCCTCAGAAAGCCCTGGCACAGAGCAGGTTGCTGAAGAGAGATCACTTGAAGATTTCTTACTCAAAGCCAGATGGTGAACATGAGACAGGGTGAGAGCTAATGCCACTCAGGGGGAAAGCCAATAAGCTAATCCACTGACACGTTCCTCAAAGCAAGCTGATGGCTTGGCTCAGAGACTTGCCAGTCCCTGGCTTTGAACTTCGGAGCCCACAGGTCACTCATGGGTGGCCTGAGAACAGACTACCACCAGGAACAACCTCAAGTTCTCATACCAGTTCATCCTTTCACAGAGCAAATAGTCCAGGACACCAAGTCCAGGTCCTCCATTCTGCCAGGCAATAACCCCATTTGAAAATTCTGTCCCAAATTCTCTCCCCAGCAGCCTGGGCCTCCCTGTTGTTCCTGGGCCATCTGTTGAGAGTACATAACTATATCCATCCACATATAGCCCTTAGTGGAATCTTGGCCCTAGGTTGTGTGAGACATATAAAAGTTCTTATAATAATGGGGAGAATTCCTAAATGATCATCTTCTGCTACAGTTTTGCTCATTTTATATTTGATCACTTTGCATACAAAACCCTTGAATGGGATAGATAACACTGGGCCTAAGCAAAGGTCACTTACTAGCATTTAATACCCAATAACACATTAACAGGCTCCACAATGCTAAAGAAGTCTGAAATAGCAAGCACCAATGCTGACTTCTAGAATAAGAGCTGTAATACCCAGGTTCTAACCCCAGGTAAACTATACATTAGTTTGTGGGACGCTGGGACAAATCACATCTGAATTTGCCAACTGGGAAAATATCGCCTGTCTTGCCCACCTCACATAGGTGTGGTGAGATCAAGTAGGTGATAAATGATAGTACTCTGAATATGATAAATCACCATATTAAATTTCCTAGAAATTTTATGGGGAATCAGTTCCTAATTCCATCTTCAGTGATGACCAGAGATTGTAACTGAAAAGTGCTTTATTAGAAGTCTAAATATCCATTTATATGTGTCTGAGCCTAACACACAGATGGTACCCAACTGTGTGAGTATGAGGATACTGCTGTATAAAAAACAATGAAGCTAAATGAAGCCTGGCAAGAGTTACAGAGGGAGAGGCAGATAAAAAGAAAAATTCCTGCCTCCAACTATGAGTCCCTGAAAAGTGGCCTCCTTCCACAACCCACATGACTGTTAGAGGACATAGCTCTCATGCTACAAGGTTATTCCTGGTGACGTCAAGCTGTCTTCCACCTGACTTCATGAATAGAAACCATCAACAAATACAGCTCTGAGAACCAGTATCTAATAAATTACACAAGTTAGGAACCTCCTGGCCTGGTGCCTTCACTTATTTACAAAATATACCAGTTACAGGAAGCATATTTTTAAAAAATTACTAAGTTCTTAGGTTAAGTGGCCATTCTCCAAGCCCTGTTTACACTAAAAGCACAATGCTAACATGCCCAAACTCTGCATGCTTGAAAGGTTTTTTGTAGCAGTGGCTGAAATCTGAGTCATCATCAAGACCATATCAAAGCATATTGATCTAAAATCTACAGTGAGCTGTGCTGACTTGAACACTGAACTCTGTGCTGCCCTCACTCCTTAAACCTGGATTTTCACAATAGCTTTTTCCCCGCTCATGTTCAGAAACTTAGGTAAAACTAATGCATAGGAAAACCACTCAGCATACCAGGTATAGCAATAAGTCTCCCAAATGTTTTTCCAATAAGAAGTTATGTACTGTAATATGTGTAATACAGGTATATATGTATATATACACATATATAATAATGTATGTGGATTTGTATTTATGTATAGAGCTGGTATTTCCCCACCCCATCTGTGGTTTCACTTTCAAATGTTTCAGTTATCTGAAGTCAACCACAGTCCAAAAATATCACAGGGAAAATTCTAGAAATAAATAATTCTTAAATTTTAAATTGTCAACCATCCTGAGTAAACATGATGAAACATTGTGCCATTCTGCTCTGTCCTGCATGGATGTGAATCATTGCTTTGTCTAGTACATTCACACCATAAATACCATTTGCCTGTTAGTGTCACTTATTTATCAGATCAACTCATGGTATCACAATGCCTGTGTTCAAGTAACCCATTAGACTTAATAATGGCCACAAAATACAAGAGTTGTGATGTTGAGATCTGGACATACTCAAGAGAAGCCATAAAATGCTCCCTTTAGCTGGGTGTGGTGGCGCATGCCTGTAATCCAAGCGACTTGGGAGGCTGAGTCAGGAGGATCGGGAGTTCAAAGCCAGCCTCAGCAACTCAGCGAGGCCCAAAGCAACTCAGTGAGACCCTGTCTCTAAACAAAATACAAAATAGGGCTGGGAATGTGGCTCAGTGGCTGAGTGTCCCCAAGTTCAATCCCTGGTTCCAAAAAAAATAAAAAAAAAAAAAAAAAAACTCCCTTTAAAGGAAAAAGTGAAAGTTCTTGATGAAAGAAAAAAATCATGCTGGATTACTAAGACCTATAGTAAGAATAAATCCGTGAAATTGTGAAAGAAAAAGAAATTTGTGCTAGTTTTGTTGTTACATTCCCAAACCACAAAGGTACGTAAAAAGTACTTTAGTTAAGAAGGAGAATTCTGCCTCACATGTAAAGCCCTGGCTTTGATCTCCAGCACTGAAACAAACAAAAAATATGGAGAAGGCATTCAATTTATGGGTAGAAGACATGAACAGAAAACATGTTCCAACTCAAGACTATGTTGCACCAGAAAGCACTGAGCTTATTGAACACTGCAGCAAAAGATCCCCTAAAACTAGTGGCATCCAGTCATTTACTGCATGTAAGTAATGGTCATATAGACTCTGGACTAGGTTTGGATTGAAAAATATAAAAAAATTACCAGAGTGCTGAGGATGCAGCTCAGTGGTAGAACGCTTGGCTAGCATGCATGAGGCCCTGGGTTCAATCCCTAGTACCACAAGGAAAAAAAAAAATTACTGGTGAGGCTGCGTCTACCAAAGGAGCTGCTGCTGCCACATTTCTGGAAAAAAATGCCCAATAATCTACATTGATAAAAGTGCAAAAGAAGCACCAGGGCATAAGCTATAGGGCAGATTATTATGTAACAATGTAACAGGCCATATGACAAAGCCAGTAGTGTACAGAACCCATTTGCTGACAAACATGAAAACAAAAATTCTATTTGTGTGGCGGTGGGGAGTAGAATCCCAGGGCCTTGTGCCTATATTAATCCCTTCAACCCCTGTAAAGATTTCATATCTAAAAGCTTCCAACAATGACCAGCATAAGTAGGCAAGCACTCTACCACTGATCTATATTCTCAGCCTCAAAAATTCTATTTTGAGAGAAACTACATTCATATAGTTTTTATATATAGTTTTAACTTGTTTTGTTGTTATAATCCTTTACTGTACCTAATTTATAAATTAAAATTTATCATAGGTATATACATACAGGAAAAAGCATGTGTGTGTGGTGCTGGGGCTGTGGTACTATCCATGGTTTCAGGTACCACTAGGGGCCTCAGAATGTATCTCCTGAGAATAATGGGGACAACTGTAAATGTGTCATGTATCTGAAGTTAGAGGTGGACAGGAAGACCCCACCATAAGAAAACAAAAACAGCAAGCCTTTCTTTGCTCCCTGCACTCATCAATCCACGTCATTGTGTGACAATAATTTAGGCATGAATTTAAGAATGCAAGACCCCTTTCACTGCCACAGGTTTACTTCATAGCCAAAAATAACTGATTCTGCAGATCCAAACTCAAAAGCCTTCTTGCCTTCTGTCTCTATAAGCAACAAATTCACTTTCTTAAGGAAGGAAAAATCATTAAATATCCAGTAATAAATGCAAATTGTTGCTGCTGAATCAAACCATGTAATGCCTGCCCAGTTAAATAAACATCAAACTCAGGAGTCTTAAAGATTGAGAAGAATGGAGGTAAAATGCTGTAATTTAAAAGGATTCCTATTCTTAGCAAATGAAATAATAAAGTTAAACTGCCTCAAGGTGGAGTAAGAAGCAGCATCAGAAAGCATTAAGACCAAGAGATGGGAAGATAGTCATCCCAAAGAACTGGACCCCTTTCCACAGATCTCACCTCAAGAAAACATAATTTAATTAAGAAAACCTTCAAAAGTCAAGTTGTTCCACATGAAGTTCTATTAAAGTTGAAAGTGGGTATATTTTCTCCTTTGCTAATACCAGAATTATATTCATGGTTAAGGTCTCTTGGCCTAGTCCAAAAACTGAGCAACTAGCTGCCAACATTTGACGCACAGGACCATTTCCTTTTTCATTAATGGGCCATCAACTCCTGCACAGGGTAGTCTTGCCTTCACTAATGTTACACAATCCATTTACTTCCTCTACATTAGTGACTGCAAATGTACCTTGGGGAGATACTGCACAACAGCAAATATGGAGCCAGGCCAACTTGAGGCTTGCAGACATAAGAAAGAGGTAGTATCTAGAAAAAAGTTTAAAAACAACAACAAAAATAGCGGAGCAGGCATGTGTGTGAAGGGGAGTATGGGGAAATGGGACCCATCCTCTGTCAATTTGCTAAAGCAGATAGGCCCTGCTGTGAGAGCCACCCCCTCCTGGGAAAAAAGCCAGTAGGTTGCCTCCTCTCTCCACAGTTACATATTAAGCCTGCAACTGTTTACGTTCAATCTCAGATACATTCTGTTCACCAGCTTCAGAGTTCCAAGTGCAGGTGCCCTCAGTTAATCATCCCAGCTCACTCCAGAGTCACTTCCAGCAGTGAAGGATGTTCCAGGCAGCAAGCCAACCAGCGGCATTTTTTTTTTTTTAATCTGCACCTTCTGGTCTCTAAAGACAGGTTTTGAAAGTTTGTTTTTTGTTTAAAGTACTTTCTTCAAATGTAAGGATAAAAGTCATAGGATTAATACAGGACTTTAGTTTGAACAAAGACTGAATGAGAAATAAAGTAACAAACTTCTGGAGTTGGTCAGGTTGGGGTGGGTCCAGAGAATGGGAAATGGAGATGAACAACAGGCTCAACACACCTTGAGGAAAGACAATTTTGAAAAGACATTGAAGGTTAATATCCAGGACAAGAAAACCAACCTCATGTTTATTTTGAAAAAGCTATTTACTTTTTTTCAAATACGTGCCTTACAGACAAGCAGTAGAAAAACATTCTATAGATGAAAAATTGTTATAGATATTGGGAATAATTCTAGTAGAAGTAAAAGCTCACATTTATATAGATGTGGCTATGTTCCATGGGAAAATTTCAGTATCCAAAGTGCAAAAGACAAAAATGACTGGTTTTTCTGGTCAAATGAAATATTAAAGTCTTCCCTACAGCCTCTTCTTAATTGTAAGCTGGGACAACAAACAGCATACCAACCCTTAGAAATAGGAATCTACTGGACAAGAGGTGGGAGGGTCAGGCATCACAATGAATTCAACTTTAACAACAAACTGGCTATGACCCCAATCAAACACAAGGTCCAGCAAGTAGTCCATCAGAGATAAATAGAAGTATCACATTTATAAGGTTGTGCCACTTCACACTATTAAGACCTAATCAATCCAAATTAAAGCTATGCATACTCCCACGACTAGTTCTGTCCTCAACCTATCCCATTTTTATGAAGGTTCCACGCTGCAGCTTAATTCATAACAGGAAAAGGGAAATCCCAGGTTCTGAGAAGGAACCATCCTAAATTCTTTGACTAATCTTTTCTTTACCCTGTCCCCCCACTTTCTACCCTTACCAAAGAGGTAAGGTTTCTGTCATTGTCTCATGGAAATTAGTTAAATAACACTAGAGAAAAGTCATTCCATGAGCACTGTTTGGCTTTAGGTCAAAGGGATGCCCCCTACCCCCAAAAGAATCATGACAATTCCATATTTCCCCTTTAACCCCTGTAAGGATCTCCTGTCTGAAAGTTCCCAACGACCTGCACAAGGTGCTGACAGTATTACTGGAGGAGGAGAACAGGGAGATATATATAGTTTTAATAAAACCCTCATGCACAATTAAACTTGATTAAAAGCCTGGAGAATGCTAAAAGTAGTAATGAGTACAGGAGGCTGTAGAGCAGAGAATACAGGTGTGCCGTTTTCCTGCAGTTGGTAAATGTTGGGAAGTAACTGGCAGACGTGACTTCACTTGAGCATTGGAGAAGCAAAAAAGTTGCCTTGTCGTCCTAGGTTGGTGGCAGACTTGCTTTTGCTCCCAAATCTACACATACACACAAACATTAAAAAAAAAAAAAAAAAAAAAAAAAAAAGAGAGAGAGAGAGAGAGAGAGAGAGAGAGAGAGAAAGTATTCTATATAAAACAGTGAACAACCAACCATGTTGTTATATAACCAATTAAAAATAGGAAACCCCAGACAACTATTTTGTAAGGTACTCTTAGTCACCTGAGAGGGAAATTAATTAATAATAACCTTCAGACCCTTTCTTAAGAAGGGGTCCTATGGGCTCTAAGTTTACTTTTAAAGTCTAGATGCTACCTTAAGATTTTATTTTTCTTTCAATAAACTTTGACATGCCAGAAGAGAGTCTAAAAAAGGAGTAATCTTTAATTTATTAAGAAGGCCAATTCTGCATACCTGGGAGTGTTCTTGGTGAGGGTAGAGCGGACTCTCTGGGATAGGGAGCTGGATGAAGGAGTCTTGAGAAGCTGGTGCTCAGGAGTAGTCACAGGCCCCAGTAAGCTCACTTCAAAGAGTTCAGACATATTTTTAAAACAGGAAGAAAAAAAAGAAAGCACCCTTGAAGATGGCCAGTTTTAAGCTGACTACCTTCTGAAGCACTTAAGAACTAAGGTTAGGCACCAAGCATAGTCCCACAGCTCATTTTTGTCATCATTTTTGTAACATGCAGGTGTATCTTTTGAACTACACAGGCAGCTATTCAATAAATAGCAGGCATTCACTGCCTGATTTAGACCAATCTAAAACTCTAAACTTCACACATTAAACTTCTGAACTTTGGTTTTTACTTATACTAGAAGAAACAATACGCTGTTTCTTTTTTTAGTTACAGATGGACACAATATCTTTATGTTATTTATTTATATGTGGTGCTGAAGATTGAACCCAGTGCCTCACACATGCTAGGCAAGCACTCTACCACTGAGCTACAATCCCAGCTCACAAAATGCTTTCTTAAAAAGAAACTTGCAATATTGAAAAAAATAGATATCCCACGCCAGTGAGGTTGGAATGAAATCACATAATTCATAAAAAACTGTTGATGGAAACATAAACTGGTAAAAGTCTTTAAGAAATCAAGTTGAGAGTTCAAAGCCAGCCTCAGCAACTTAGTGAGGCCCTAAGCAACTCAGTAAGACCCTGTCTCTAATAAAATATAAAAAATGGCTGGGGATGTGGCTGTGGTTAAGCACAAGTCCAAGTGCTGGGATTACAGGCGTGCGCCACCGTGCCCAGTGTTATCAAACCTTTTAATTCAGTGATTCCCACTCATGGGAATTTATCATTAGGGTATATGTATATAATGTTGGCTGCAACATTATTTGTAACCATGAAAAATTACGTCACTATCTAACATCACACTTAAGTTGTTGACCAGCCTCAGAAACTTAGAGAGGCCCTCAGCAACTTCATGAGACCCTGTCTCAAAATTAAAAATGACAGGGAATGTAGCTGAGTGGTAAACCGCTCCGGGATTAAATCCTTAGGACCCTCACACCCCTCCCCCAAAAAAGAATAAAAGCAAATAGTACTCACAACATGCTCACAAAATGCACTGTGAAATAGGAACAAACTGACTGTAAACTATTATTATATGTACATTAAAAATATATATCCAAGGCAGGCGCAGTGGCACATGCCTGTAATCCCAGCAGCTTGAGAGGCTGAGGCAGGAGGATCCCAAGTTGAAAGCCAGCTTCAGCAATTTAGAAAGGTACTGAGCAACTCAGGGAGACCCTGTCTCTAGATAAAATATAACAAAAAGGTTGGGGATATGGCTCAATGGTTAAGCATCCCTGGGTTCAATCCTCACCTCATGTAACAACAACAACAACAACTATATGGAGAGGAATATATGGAAAAGTAAAAAAATAAGATGGTACAAATTTTCCTTTAATGTTAGAATCTTCAATATAATTTTTTTTAAAAACTTTTTTTAGTTGTCAATGAACCTTTATTTAACTAATTTATATGTGATGCTGAGAACTGAACCCAGTGCCTCACACATGCTAGGCGAGCCCTCTACCACTGAGCCACAACCCCAGCCCAAACTTAATTTTCATTGAATATGAATTTCAAACAGTTATAGCAAAGAAAGGGAAGAGAGCACATGACCAATACTAAAGAGAAGCAAGTCATTAAAGAAACACAATTTAGGCCTGACCTTTAATATCTGGTGTCTGTGGTGTTGAAAAGGCATTTGAGTTTTCAATAACATGCAGGGGATCTATGTTCTCTTGCTCCACCATCATGAACTGACTCCAGTATTCCAGGGGCAGTGAAAGCAGGCGCTCTACCACCTAGAAGTTACCAAATATATTTGCAAACTTCCAAAAGCTTAGGGCTTATTTCTCATTATCCTCTCATGTATTATATTGCACAAGTTCATACATTTTATATGAACATACACACATAAATGCACACTTAAACATACACCTGTGCCTACCTTGGGTTGACGCTTGATGTCCTGTAACATTGTCACTGGGTCAGGATTAGGTACAGCATGGGCAACAATTGTAGGACCAAAGACTTTAGCCAGGTTGGCAACATCCATTTTAGTGTTTGGACTCTGAGCCACTCTAATCAAAAGAGTATTAGGTTAGATGACTTGCTCTTCCACTTAAATGCAGACCAAAATACAAATTCTACAAGAAAACATTTCACCTCTCACACTCCTTAACACCCAATCCACATTATAATCTCCTTGGAAAATTCCCTAATTCCCAGAACAAGTTTCTGCCATACTAACCTCTGCAAATGAATCATGAGGAAGGCTAATGTGTCCCTGTTGGCCTGGGGTAGTTCACCAACAGCCTGGTACATGGCAGCTATGCTGTTGTCTTCATCTGTGATTTCTATAAATGAAAAGAAAGCACCAAGAGGCCTAGACTTCTTTCCCTTGACAGCGGGCCTCCAGGTTATCGACCACAAAGTCTCATCTATACAGTAAGCTTCTGAAACTTCTGATTAGGTTCATGACTACATCAGACTCTTGTTTCATTAACAAGCAGGACACTGGCCAACAGCTCAATATTAGAAGTCAGAGCATTTTAAAAATTACCCTTGTAGTTAGGGAAAGTAGCTACAAGCCATGCTAGGAAGACAGACCTAAAACTGCAGTGACAACAATTACTAAGAAGGTACTCATTCATAAGACATATTTAAGGGCCTACTATGTATGTACCATGTAATCCTGTGTTAAAGATAAAGCAAACCAAGTCCTTATCTCATGGAAGACATATTCTAATGAAGGAATTAGTCAAAGAGCAAATACATTTCAGGTTCTGATAAATAGTAAAGATGGCAGGCAAGAAGTTAGAAAGCAATGGAACCTTTAGACACAATATATCTGAAGAGAAATTTGAAAGAAACAAAGCAAAGCACACATTTATCTGGAAAGTAGTCAAGGCTGAAATAACAAATATGATGGACTCAAGGTGGGGAGCAAGCCTGGTACATTCTAAGCAGTGCAAAAATTCAACCATCCAAGATGGTTTTGGGGACAACTAGGAGCCAAATAATGGAGGGTCTTTTGGGCTATGTTAAAGACTATGGACTTCATTCTGAAGTGATGGGAAGTCAATGGAGAAAAATGAGGACAGAAGGGATATCACCTAACTTAAATTTTATTTTTTATTTTTATTTTTTTGGAACCAGGGATTGTACTCAGGGATACTTGGCCACTGAGCCACATCCCCAGTCCTATTTTGTATTTTATTTAGAGACAGGGTCTCACTGAATTGCTTAGGGTCTCGCTAAGTTGCTGAGGCTGGCTTTGAACTCGCGATCCTCCTGACTCAGCCTCCCAAGTCGCTTGGATTACAGGCGTGCGCCACCGTGCCCGGCCTAACTTAAATTTTAAAAAGGACTACTCTAGCTCATGTTTAATAAAGATCATACTATATCAGTCAAGAATAGAAACAGGACAATCAATTAGCAGGTTCTTATCATATTGCAAGGGAAGAGTATGACAAAAGGCATAACAGGGGCTGGGGATATAGCTCAGTTGGTAGAGTGCTTGCCTTGCAAGTATCAAGGCCAAGGGTTCAATCCCCACCACCGCAAAAAAGAAAAAAAAAAAAAAAAAAAAAGGCATAATAGTACTTCTACTACCACCCCTGACAAGTATCAACTTTAAGATATATTTACAATTGTTGACAAGATTTAACAATGGATTAGATGTGCGATGTAAGGAAAAGAAATCAAAAGGTGGTTCCAACTTCTAAAGAACAACTGAAACTTGAACAAAAAATAAGAGCAATAACAAAGGCAAAAAAAAAACAACAAAAACACCTATTAATACTCTACACAGTTTAGAAAAGAAGGGACAGTCATAGGGGATATATACATAGTTATTCAGTCAAACTATATGAGTACCACTATGTTTCAGGCACTGTACTAGGTCGAGGATAAAGCAGTAAAAAAAAAAGTAAAAAAATCCCAGTTCTGGTGAAACTCACATTCAAGTATTAAGATCTGTAATTACCTGCTGCTTCCATAAAGGCTTTGTTTAGCCTAAAGGTTAGAAGGGGTTCTTTGAGGTTTCGAAGGAAGTCTTTTAGAAGGCTACAGATGGCATGGATATCATCCACTTTGCTGAGAAGGGGTACGGTTTTCACTCTGAGGAATTTCTCTTTCAGCTCTTTTACTGTCCGATCACAGCCTGAGATCCTATACAAGCCTGTCTATTATTAAGATGAAAATCTTACGTAAGAACCTAATTATCTATCAACATAAACAACAAATTCACCCTGTCCTAGGGTTCACTCTTACCTCAGTTAGCCCTCTCTGCTCAATTTCATTTACACAGTGGACAATAATGGAAGGGATCATTGGAGAAGTCTGGGACACAAAATCAGCCAGCATTCCCTGAAAAACAGCTTCCAATTATTATTTACACCATTTAGACGAACAGAGAACTATGCATTAAGAACCACTTCTAAACTAATGCTGAAGCTGGGGCACGTAGCTTTTAAATTCCTTTTCTCAAAAAAAATATTAAAACAGATTCTCAGTTTTTTTTTCCTACCTCCACACTAAGAATGATTTATGATCATATAAACCATACTCTTGTATGAACAAGTAATAAGACCACCAGCTATGACTACCTCCTCTTCTCAAGGTCAGAAGAAAGCAATAATGAGATTATAGGTATAGTCTTTATTATTTTGAAAAAGAAAATATTTTTACATTTTGATTATTCTCAGCAAAAAAATTATTTAACATACTTCACAGTTGATCATGACATAAACCCACTCACTGTATAGGGGAGAACTCCATGTTTATAAAAAATTCATAAAAAATTTATATTTACTGATAAGAACTACTAATATTAAGAGAAAAATAACATTTAATTTTCTGGGAGTAGGTAGCATTATAGTTATTGTAATTCTTACTAATGTTGTTATATAATCAATAATTTCTTAGTTAATTTCTAAATAATTTTACTTTTACTGGTAAAAGTTGGGAGGAGGTGATAAGAGAATTGATATATCAAGAATGGACTTGAGGGCTGGGGTTGTGGCTCAGTGGTGGAGCGCTCACCTAGCATGTGTGAGGCCCTGGGTTCAATCCTCAGCACCACATAAAAATAAAATTAAGGGCTGGGGATATAGCACAGTTTGTAGAGTGCCTGCCTCTCAATCATAAGGCCCTGGATTCAATCCCCAGCACTGCAAAAAATAAAAAATAAAAATGAAAATAAAATTAAGATATTGTGGCCACATACAACTAAAATAAACAAACAAAAAAAGAATGGACTGAGTAGCTGGGCAGAGAGGCACATGCCTGTAATCCCAGTGGTTCGGAAGGCTGAGGCAGGAGGATTGGGAGTTCAAAACCTCAGCAACTTAGCAAGGTACTAAGCAACTCAATGAGATCCTATGTCTAAATAAAATAGAAAAAAGGGCTGGGGATGTGGTTCAGTGGCTAAGCATCCCTGGGTTAAATCCCTAGCATCAAAAAAATTTAAAAAATAAAAAATGGAATTGAGTTAGTAATCATGGAAGATAAATGATAGGAACCAGTAGTTATATTAATCTGTATACCTTTTTATTTTTTTGGTACCAGGGACTGAACCCAGGGACAACTTACCACTGAGCTACATTTCTGGTCCTTTTTATTTTTTTAAATTCTGAGACAGGTTTTTGCTAAACTGCTTAGAGCCTAAGTTGCTGAGGCTGGCATTGAACTTGTGATCCTCCTCCCTCAGTTCCTTGAGTCACTGGGATAACAGAAATGTGCCACTGCCTCCAGCACTGATCTGTATACTTTTGTTTATGTCTGAAATTTTCCAAAATAGGATAGGATGGAAGGGGAGTAGAAAGTAAGGAAGGTGAGGGAAGAAAAAAAGGAGAGGGAGGTAAAGGAAGAGTAGTAAAGAGGGGAGGGACCAGGAGTTTGTTTTAGAAAGGTTACTGAACAGACAAACCCAAATAGGACTTTGCTACAAGTTAACATTTTACAATTTCTATTCAGTGTTCACAAAGAGAAATGTATTTGACATTAAGCCTTTGAAAGGCTAAAGAAGCCACATGAGTCATACCTCTCCAATCTTGACAGGTGTTCCTATCAGAGTAGGAATGCAGGGAAGGGGACAGCGGTCCCGACATTCTGGATGAGAAACCACACGGCAATCTCGACACTTCAGAGACAGCTTGCCAAATTTTATCCGTTTCCCACATGGAACACAGGATTCAGGTTTAATAACCTGAGGATAAAACAGGACAAAAAGAACAGAGTGGTATAAATTACAAAATTATCATCATCGTCAATCAATATCTATTGAACACTTAGGATATGCCAAACAACCCTCTAAGGTCCTTAAACACATTTTTTATGTAATTTTCAAAAAAATCCAATAAGGCAGGTTTATTTTCTTCATTTTAAGATAAGGAAACAGAAGCAAAAGGAGGTTAAGTAACTTGCCTGAAGCTATCCACCTAGAAGACAGCAATGTGTAGTAGTGGAAAGAACTTGTCCCTTGACAAGTTGTCAGAAAACCTGGATGCTAAATCTGCTACTATATATGGCTCAAACAAGTCAATTAACTCTGAGCTTTGATTGGTTTGCTTGGATTTTTATGAGGAAACTAAATGGTATAAAGTGAAAACATTTTGAAAACCTGCTGGGTATGGTGGCACACAACTGTAACCTCAGACTCAGGAGGCTAAGACAGGAGATTGCAAGTTGGAGGCCAGCCTCAGCCATTTAGTGAAGCCCTAAGCACCCCTGGGTTCAATCCCTTGAACAGAAAAGGTGCCATATTCAAATACGAAATTCAAGTCAATATTACAAAAAAGTACAATTATTTCTGAAAAGTTGTTTTCTTTAATACAAACCTCCATAACCAGGAGTTACCCCTGGAGATTGAGATTGGAAGGAGGAAAGGAATTTGACATTTAACTTCATAACACTAAAGTGTTTACATTTATTCCAATACATATTACTTTTTCCGTTAAAATATTAAGAGTGCCTGAAAGAAAATGAAGCAATCACAGATCTACCGTCTTAGAGACAAAGTCATGCAGGCGCATCCCTCCATTACTCTGTGGTGTGCCTGAACTATCATTCTCAGTTCTTGGCTCCAGCGGTCTACTGCTCAGGGTGGAGTCACTGTTCCAAGGTTGTAAAGTACCTAGAAAACAAGCAACTTTAAGCTTTGTCAAGAATTTTGTTCCTTTTGAATTTTAGCCCCACTTTTAATTTAAATGACAAACAGTAATCTGTAACCATAACCAAGAGTGAATTCTAACAGCTACGCAATAAACAAAAAGAAAAGAAAAATTTTCAAGAAAAACTAAATTACACACTAGTGGCACATACAATGATAGCAACCTGAAGGAAAACCATGACACAAACACACCTCTGGGTCCTCAGTAGACAGCAAAAAGAAACTACCCACTATAACCAACCCCAATCTCAGGGGGTTCTAAGCAATCAACTCTTTCAAGATCAGTAGAGTAGGGGTAAGGGAACAGGGGGAAGAAGGAGGGAAGGGAAAGAGAGAGTGCTGGGACTGAATTACAGCAAATTATATTCCATGCTTATATAATTATATCAAAATGAATCCTAATATTATGTATAACTAAAATGAACTAATAAAAAAATAAAAAAGAAACCAACTCTCTCAAATTTTTACCAGTTATTTTAGCAATTTGGGGTAGGGTTGGGGTATTGGGGATTGAACCCACTGAGCTACATCCCCAGCCTTTTCTTTAAAATTTTTTTTTTTTTTTAAGTTGCTGAGGCTGAGCTACATCCCCAGCCTTTTCTCTAAAAAAAACTTTTTTTTTAAAGTTGCTGAGGCTGGCCTTTAACTTGGAATACTCCTGCCTCAGCTTCTTAAGTTGCTGGGATTATAGGTGTGCACCACCATGTCTGGCAATTACCAGTGGTTTTAACAGGCAATTGAATCACAAACCAACAGACCTGTTTTCCTTCGGCTCCTTGTCAAATATGGCACAGTTTCAATAGTAGACACAGCTTCAATGGGCCCACCATCGTTGGGAACAGTTACTGTAGTCTTTGCAACTATGGATTCATTCCCCTGCAACAAAAGTAATGGGAGAACATAAACTTTCTCTCCACTATATGTAAGTTGAAATTCATACTTCAAAATATAAATATCAGTCACAGGAATATATGTCTGTGTATGTATATATCCATATATATGCAAGCAACAAAGAATCAATCATATAGCTAACAAATGTTTACTTAATCAGAGTAATTACACTCATATGGAGGATCTTATCACATAGAAAACTCTTATCAAGTACCTGTCAAAATAACATTGCAATGTTTTAGTGCTCAGGGTTACTAATCTGTGGTTATGTTCAAGATCACAGTTCTCTCTCTCTCTCTTTTTTTTAAATACATTTTTAGATGTTAATGGACCTTTATTTATTCATTTATATATATGCAGTGCTAAGAATCGAACCCTGTGCCTCACACATGCTAGGCAAGTGCTCTACCATTGAACCACAACCTCTAGACCACAGTTCTCTTGGTCTTACTCTTCTTACCTGGTCTACTGTGGAGCCAATGGAACGAGTTTTCTTTACAGGACCAGGGGGTCCATCAACAAACTGTCGGCTATTGGAACGCTAGAGAGGGAGCAAAGACCAAAAACTTTATAGTCAAGTATATCTGAAGCAGAGAAGATAAAATTATTCCTTCAGACAAATGGATGTTAAGTCCTAAGGCCCAGGGCTACAGTAAATAACAATGTGCTCTCTCTCATTGCCCATTTCTAAATGAAGAATAAGCTGTACGAACACAAAAATGCCCTCAGTGCCCTAGAAAAAAGGAACAAGCTTTGGAGAAATTTAGATGACAGTGCCAGAAAAAGTAGAGCTGTAATCCTATCTAAGTACATGAAGTCTTTGGAAACACATTAGGTACCCTAAACAAGCACATACAGATAGATCTCTATATCCCATTATACACATATTTGATCCAAAGCTTATATTAGAGCACAAAAGTCTCGCATAAAAATTCTTATGACAACTCAAAACAAACTTAAGTATTTCCATTTCTACTGTATGAGGAGATGCAGCCCATACCAGTGAAATAGGACAGAATCCTGTCCTGAGTCACTTCCTGGAAGACTATCAATGCCAGCCCAATACCAAGAATTCATCAATAATATGTGTCTCACAATATTAGAGCAAGTATGAGGAATGCAGTACCAAGGAAAAATTTCTAGAGAAAACTCTTTAGTTGTTACTTCATAAAAAAAAAAAAAAAAAAGAGAGAGAGAAAAACAAACAAACAAAAAAACAATACCTACCCTCTTTTCCCTCTTCTTCAGTTTGAAATTCTTCACCAAAGAGGAATCCCAATCCTGTTGACAATTACACTGTATTAATTTATTTCTTTGGTTAGGACTCTGCTAAAGCCATGCAAATAAATTTACAGGGAACTTTCAAGG
Source organism: Glaucomys volans (assembly GCA_020662805.1). Taxonomy (NCBI): domain Eukaryota; kingdom Metazoa; phylum Chordata; class Mammalia; order Rodentia; family Sciuridae; genus Glaucomys; species Glaucomys volans. Next base: position 25,614 of record JAJEJO010044260.1, on the reverse strand, counting down.
CTTCCTGAGTCAGACTGCCTAACTTATAACTGGAGTAGAGAAGGAAGGGAAGATCTCCAGTGTTGTAGCTATAGAGATATATAGCACATAAACATGCTTTCTATCAAAACTGAAGCTGTTATAATAAAATTAGGAATCAATACCATAGAGGCAAGAAAAGGTTAAAGAATCAACTACTGTTATGATTATTTCCAGTATCTGGTCCTTGGTTTCTGATTATTTTTGTAATTAGTTTTAGAACTTACAGAATGTGAGGCACTATACTGATCACGTTAGATATGATTCTTTCCCTTAAGGTATTGCTACTGTCTAATCAGATGTTCTGTACAATTCTGCTACTTAAAAAGTTTGAGTTTAATTTTATGTCTCTCAATTATCCCTGTACCTTAGCACCTCCACAAAAAGAGGTTTACCATGAAGAATTGTGCTTTACTGTGGTCTAGTTTCAATTCACTTATTTTAACCATGTGCATTTAAGTTGGTTTTTTAAAAAATATTTTTATTGTAGATGGACACAATACCTTTATTTTGTTTAGTTTTTTTATGTGGTGCTGGGGATCATATTTACGACTGCTGACAAGATTTTTTTTTTCCTTTGTTACAGATAATTTTATTTTGGAGAACACCAACTTGTCAAAGTGCTCCCCTAAGTTTTACACTTAACTAAATTTTGCTGACAAGATTTAACAATGGATTAGAGGTGGGATGTGAGGAAAAGGAATCAAAAGGTGATTCCAACTTCTAAAGAACAACTGAAACTTGAACAAAAAATAAGATACTTGTGCTCTACCATGCAGCCACAACTCCAGCCCTCCTTTTTTTCCCAGTGATTTCCTTATTCCTAATTGTCCCCTAAAAACACAGTGTCTAAAACAATCACATATAGCGAATAGTATCTAGGCTAAATAAATTCGACTTCCTCAATTCAAACTCAAGTAATTTAGCTTCTGGCTGTTTGATTCAGTTTCAGTTATAAGAAATAGCATAACTCAGATCTATCTCAAAAATCTGCTGCTGTTGTTTTTATTGTATAGCCAGGACCTACTGTATAGCATTCCTTGTTTCAAAAAGGGGTTGCCTAGTATTTACATCCACAAAATGGCCATTTTCACCCCTCGTTAAACACTGCATTTGGACAGAAAACTTTTAGCCATGTAACAAATAGATGTCACTTATTTTGCTAAGGCAGAAAAAAAATTAACAGTCAATAACTTCCTCTAATTTATTCTTTTGTATGCTAAGTTTCTGCCAGTAACAAAAAAGATACACCAATCAATGAACTATCAGTCTCCTAAATAACAAAGACTAGAATATTAGGAGATGATCTTTTATGCAGAAACACCATCAAAAAGTAAGAGAAGAATGCTGCCTCATAAGAGCAGGGCAACGAAGAGTTTAAACATGTTATCCATTGATCAAAGCACTATACGCTATGTAGAAATTCTCATCACATTCTTCTTGGCTGAAGTCCTAGCACTTTGGCTTCCATCTTTTTTTGGGGGAGGTGGGGGCAGTACTAGGAATTGAACCTAGAGGTCCCTTACCACTGGGTCACACCTCCATCTTTTTATTTTATTTTAAGGCAAGATCTTGCTAAATTGGTGAGGGGGGCCTCAAACTTGGGATCCTCCTGCTTCAGCCTCCCAAGTAGTTGGGATTGCAGATATGTGTCACTGCACTTGGTTTCCTTCTAATTGCAAAGTATGGTTAGCTTTCCTATAGAAAACTAATTCAGAAATAAGGCACAGTCTTATTTCGTGGTGGCGCATGCCTGTAATCCCAGTTACTAATGAGGCTGAAGGAGGATTCTAAGTGGCCAGCACAGACAACTTAGTGAGACCCTGTCTGAAAATAAAAAATAAAAAAGGCTAGGGACATAGCTCAGTGGTAGAACACCCCTGGATCCAATCCCCAGTATCTCTCTCTCTCTCTCTCTCACACACACACACACACACACACACACAACGAAAAGAGGAAGACACAAATGTATTCACTCCAAGAGCAGCAAACAAACCCTGCTGACATACTGTTTTGAAAAGTTTTTTTTTTTTTTGGAATGGGGGATTGAACTCAGGGGTGCTCGGCCACTAAGCCACATCCCCAGCCCTATTTTGTATTTTATTTAGAGACAGGGTCTCACTGAGTTGCTTAGTGCCTTGACCTTGCTGAGGCTGGCTTTGAACTCGCGATCCTCCTGCCTCAGCCTCCCAAGTGCTGGGATTACAGGCATGCGCCACCACGCCCGGCTTGAAGTTTTTATTGTTACCTGGGGCTTTAATAAGTCAAGATATCAATTAGTACATGCAGATCACAGAGATCCTTTAAAACTCAAACTCATGCCAAATCTTGAATTCTACATTTTCACTTCTAGAAAATAAATATGTAAGATAGTCTCTTACAACTTTTAAATTGCTAGCTTAGAATATATAACATATCAATTAATAAAACAGTAATAAGGGGTGTCCAGAAGAGATGCTCCTCTGGGAACAGGGTTAAGAAAAGTAAATAATTATCTGAGATTAAATGTTTATTACCAGCGATTCATCAGTCTTATCAAAGCTGATATCTGATAAAATGGAACCAGATTCATCAATGGTTGACAGTCTAGAGAAACAAAACAATATAGTGTTAGACACACAAGACTGTGAAAAGTAAAACCCACCAACATTCAGAACAAGTCCCACTGGTCTGGTAACATGAGCAAGTTCACTGCATTTCTTCTCTAAGGAGACAACTACAAGTTCAAACCCTAGCTTTGATGGCTGCTTTTTATGTTTTCATGGGGAATGTGTGCACAAATACAGGTGCAGCATAGTTGCTTTTTCAGCAGAGGGCTTATAACAGCAGGTGAAAGTTACAGCCAGGGCTATGGGTGCTACTATTCCTTGCTGAGTATATACTACACGTTACCAAAAAAAAAAAAAAAAATCACAAGGCAAAAGAATTGGAAGTTTCATTTGATGGCAATTGTGGCTGCTTTCTACAAGACAATATTACCAAGCATTGGCTTTTAAAGAAATTAAGTCCATTTATCTTCTTAGTTATAAAGACTCCCATAAAACAACCAAGTAACAAAACAAACAGCTCTAAGAATGCTGACCTTTCCCTACTTATTGTATTGAGGTATTCAATTTGAAACTTGACTGAGACTATTTTAAATAGTGATACTGTGAAACAAAATTATTGTCTAGTCTTGGGCTCACAGCAGCCTTTCTAAACCAGAAAAGCCACAAGAGCTCTCTGGAGAATAAACACTGAAAGTATTGCTGAACTGCCACTTTCACCTTTAGGTTTCTTAGCAATGTGCAGGATTAGCTATTGATGTGCAATTTAGCACTAACATCAAAATTTTACCCCTGGTGAAACAACATCCTAAGGAGAGATTTTTAAAAAGAGAAAAGAAAGAAAGAAAAGAAACAGTTCTCTGTGCCTTTATTACCTATGACCCTTCCCCCAGTCTTTTTCTGCTTTGTTCAGCACACATTTCAGAAGCAGTATATTTAAGAGTTCAGATAACAGGAACTTCTGACAGCTGGGTTGCTTGTGATCAGATAACAACAGATGCAGTTCCCCCACCTTTTGTTCCCAGCATTGCCACTGGATGGTTGGCCTCTGTTGAGAAAAGCCAAAGCTGATTTTTGCTCCTCGCTTAGTTGAATGCTGCCAGATGTGTCACACATGAGCATCTCTCGAATCAGCTGAATCTGGCGTTCCTATAGACCAAGCAGGGCAAAACATCATTTCTAGCCAGGGAAGAAGGCTTCACCTCAAATTTATGGAATAGGCAGACCAGAAGACATTAAAATACAGCATTATGCAAATGGGCCTTCAGGAAGGCAGCTACACCAATAGCATATTAATTCACATCAAGCCCAGATTGTGGCTCTGATTTCTGACTGTTAAAATGAACTCCATCTAGAATAGTGGTGTTTCTGCTACAGGACTTTCAAATCAAACTTCTAATACAAGAGGAAAGTAACACAAAATGAAAGTACCAAAATAGATTTCACATAGCAAAAATACTTTAGTGTCATTTTATCAGGACAACTATTGACTTCTTCTAAGGATCAAAGCAGTCACCCACCTTTCTAAGTGGTGAAGCAAAATGCATTAAAATGGATACAAAGCTGCAATGCACTGGAACCAGACAATTTGAGCTTACTGAGGCATCTAACACTGAACCAAGATGGATTAGCCCCTCCAAGAAAAGGCTTTCCTTTGCACCATGACCCACCCTGGCACATCAAAATGATAGTGTTTCATGTCAGTCACATTGCTCAACTGGTTGACTACATCTAGCCCTTTACCCTAAATTACAGAGCAGAGATGAAAGAAAGAGTTCAAGTTTCCTTGCTTGTATCAATGATAAAGGACCCACTATTCACATAAGGAATAGTGGGGAGCACTTATAATAAACAATGTGTGATGGCCAATAACTTGTGACAGATCAAGAACACTACAATTTTCCTGCCTTCCCCCCTAATTTTAACTCTAAGTGCTCATTTATAATCTGTCATTGAGTAATAGTTTCAAATCTAAAGGATAAAAAAAATTTTTAATTTCATGAGTCATAGGCTACAATTTTAGTTCCAATCATTAGAAGATGTCAAAGGACAGGTCACTTTCAGTTCTTTAACATGGAGGAAACTTAGTATCTTTGGCAAGTGAAAACATTCTTAGAAGCTGCTTCCCCTGCACCACCACTGTTCTATCATAGAAAACAATACACACCAGTTTTTCACAGTCAGCCTCAGCTCGCTGTCTCCGTTTAATCTCTACATCCACTTGATTTCGTGCATGCTTTAGTTTAACATCCAGAGCACTACGCTCAGTCTCTGCTTTCATCAAAAGATCCTTGTATTTCCCCAGCTCATGGTCTGTTCTCTGCCATTTCTTCCGGAAATCCTCAAAGTCCTTTGCCAACTGGATGAATTCTGAGGAAAAGTAAAAACTTCAATAATTCAAGTTATCAAGCAGAATATTACTACTCAAATAAATGGGTCCTCTGGTTAGCTTAACTATAAATACATAATTAAGGGAACAACTGAACTATGAGCAAACCCAGCCGAAAACAACGAGGAGCGGATCCTGGATATGTTTATTACTATAGATGAGAGCTGTGTGGGCAACAATTCCTGATTCAATAGGCCACTTACTTTTGGCTTAGCCAGTGGCATCTGCTATAAAATATGTAACTCATTAGTCACCTGGCTCCAGATGTAACACCAACATTGAGAGCTCTTGAACAGAAAGCAACCAAAGGGGGATACCTTTGGGGCAGCTGTCACACACCAGGACAGTTACTGCTATAAAACAAAAACAGTCTCCTTTACAGTCATGCATTGCTGCTCCAGAGACGTTAAACAGCAAATTCAAATGTAACTGCTATACTATGCTCCAGTAGATGTAGATTAATATTATAGATGTCTAGGCGTGCAATTCCATTCAGCTATATAATTATACAAATATTGATTTGAAAGTAAAGAGCCAATTTGCTTTTGCTGTTTAACACTGCCTGAAGGGTATGTAAACATTCTAGTTGAAAAAACAGGAGAGAAGATCATAAAAAGTTCTTAAAAAATCCCTGATAGCAAAATGTGGACTTTCCTCAAATGTCTGCAAAGAGGGCCTAGGTCATGGCTCAGTGATAGAGTACTTGCCTGGAATGTGTGAGGCACTGGATTCGATTCTCAGCACTGCATTAAATAAATAAATTAATTAATTAAAAAAAAAAGGTCTGCAAAGACAGCATCACTTCCACATCAGCACCTCAAGTAAGATAACCCCCAGGCATTCATTCTTATCACCAGCTATTGGTAAATATTCTCCTGATGTATTTGCTTTACAATTTTTTAAAAAAAAATTTATAACATTATTTTTGTGTTGTGCTGAGGATTGAATCCAGTGCCTCAAATGTGTGAGGTGAGTGCTCTACCACTGAGCTACAGCCCCAGCCCCTGCCTTACAATTTTCTAGTTAACCTCTACCTATCTAGAAGCATCACTCTCCACCAACATCATGGAGAAAGATTCTAAGATATATATCTACTTCTGGTCAAATTAACACAGTTTATAGCTGAAACTAGGTCACATTAAAACAAAGCTAACAGATTCTTAGGCAATAAGGGCACTTTTCGTATTTAAATTTAACCTGAGAGTATAAAAACAATATAGCATCCTTTTATAACTTGACTAAATTTCAAAACTTACAAATGAGGATACCAAGTCATTCTAAAGAAACCAAGTCATTAAGGAAACCTTAGGTTTTAGCAAACAACAAATTTTAGCAAAATATGACTTTTGATCTAGTTATCACAATGCAAATATCAAGGATCAAAAATTAAGTTTTACCATGCAAATAGTTTTAAAAACATGCTGGTTTAGCTAACAGTCAGAAACATATTACTGGTTTTTAAAAATCATATATATACACACATATATATATCTTTCTAAATTTAACTATTTCAATATTATAGATTCACAAGAAAAAAATTTTAAACAAAAATTTCTTACTTGGCCATGCTGACTCTGACAATTCAAAAACCATTACACTGACATTAATGCATTTCTATGATGTAGATAATATATCAGTTTCAAGAAATACACTTTTTAACCTCATAATCAATTTTTTTCTAGCTCCACACTGTGGTCCATTACACAGTATTTCTAAATATGGTGATATATATACAATTAAATATTTACCGAACTGAAAATCAATTTGATAATGGAAAATCACCATGCAACCTCGTTTTTGCTAGTTTGTTCTTTAGTATACATTTTTTTTTTTCATGGCACTGGGAATTGAACATATAAGTGCTCTACTACTGAGATACACCCCCAGTTTTTTTGTTTTTTTTTTTAAAGGTCTGAGTTGCTGAGATTGGCCTCAAACTTGTGATCTTCCTGCTTCAGTCTCCTAAATTATCTGGTTCCTACTGACTTTTTTGGGGGAGAGGGGAGTACTGGGATTGAACGAAGGGGTGCTTTACCATTGAACTACATCCCTAATCTATTTTATTTTTTGAGATATGGCCTCACTAAATCGATGAGATTCACTAAGTTGCTGAGGTTGGCCTGGAACTTAAAATCTTTCTGCCTCAGCCTTCCAAGACACTAGGATTACAGTCATGTGCCACTGCACCCAGCTTCCTTTTGACATTCTTAAAGGCAGGGACCTTGTGTCTCTTCTGCTCTTTTATCTCCAGTGCCTTGCATCCTGCCTAGCACATAGTAGGCACTTAAATATTTGTTGCATTAGTGAATAAAGAATTGCTATTCAGATCAAATATAAACTCCGGGCATTCAAGTTCATCTTACCAATCTAATCACACTTACCTCCAATACTATATTTTCCCTCACTAACCCAGTCTGTCCCTGCCCCCAAAACACATATTTACTTCTGTCCTCTATAAGCAAGCTTTGTACTCCAAATGGAATACCCTACCTACTCTTCTTTATATACCCATTTTTCAAGTCCCATCTGCTCTGTGAACCCTTTCCCAGTTTGCTCCATATTAAGTTGTTTTAGACTTCCCAAAAGCATTTATTGATATTTGTACTATCTGCTATTTCATTAGGAAAAAAACCTGAGTTTCCTGTGGTCAGCATACTCCCCTGGCTTGCCCTCTCATTATTAGTTTTTTGTTTGTTTTTTAGCAATACTGGGGGTTGAACCTGGTGGCTCTCACACTGGCTCTCCCATAGAGCTACTTGTTATTTTTTTATTTTGTGACAGGATTTCACTAAGTTGCCTTAAACTTAAGATTCTCCTGTCTCAAGTTCTAGAGTTGCTGGAATTACAGGCCTGGGCCACAGCACCCAGCTATTCACCCATGTTTACTGTACCAAAAAATGGGATTCATAGTGATGAGTTCCTATTGTGTATAACATAATTTGATCACATCTGCCCTTTATCATTCCTTCCTCCTCTCTTTCTGTCATCTATGGGTGATCTGATCCACTCATGACCAGATCTTAACAACCAGATCTAGGTCAGGCATGGTGGCATATGTCTGAAATCCCAGCAGCTCAGGAGGCTGAGAAAGAATTACAGGTTCAAAGCCAGCCTCAACAACTTATCAAGGCTGTAAGGAAACTAGCAAGACCCTGTCTCAAAAAAAAAAAAAAAAAAAAACTTTTAAAAGAGCTGGGGAAACACAATTTGAAGATAGAATGCTAGAGATGTATGCTTTCCTAAAAATATTTGCTTTATATCCAAATTTTAAACTTAATATGACTACTGTATCACTTTTGAATAAATTTTCAAGATGTTAATTTAAAAAAAAAGAGCTGGGGACGTGGCTCAATGATTAAGCACCCTTGGATTCAATCCCTGGTATCAAAAAACAAAAAGACAACCAGATCTATCTCAGATTTTTCCTCCATCCAAAATTGTATTTATTATTGCCTTGTGCATTTTTCTGACTTTGGATGCCTTGGTAAATGTGAAAGATTGAAAAAATAAAATAAAAAACGAAAAACCAACATGGAAGAAAAAAAGAAAAAAATTCCTGTCTCTGACTAAAATACCTCTCTCTTTTTTTTTTTTTTTTTTGGTACCCAGAATTGAACTCTGAGGCACTCGACCACTAAGCCACCTCCCCAGCCCTATTTTGTATTTTATTTAGAGACAGGGTCTCACTAAGTTGCTCAGTGCTTCAACGTTGCTGAGGCTGGCTTTGAACTCATGATCCTCCTGCCTCAGCCTCCTGAGTTGCTGGGATTACATGCGTGCATCACCACGCCTGGCACCATAATTTTCTTGGTGACAAGGACCATATCACATTTACCTCATAATGAATTTACTATTATACATAGTATAGCTCAAATCTACTATGTCAATGGCACAGAGTAGACACCTGCTAAATATTAAGATATACCTATTCCTAATTTACACACCAATGATATCAAAAAAGTTCAGGAAGCTTATAACAAAATAAAAATAGAAGGTAAAAAACATGTGGACTGGGGAAAACAAAGATAACAAAATATGTAGGCTATTAAATTATTTATTGGAATTATTAACTTTCATTCTTGTCTTTCAATAACCTTGGACTTAGCTTTTAGAAAAATTGGACAAAAAAGAAAGTAAAGAAATAGTGAAGAAAGGCTCGAGTAAAAAGTCAGGGCATATGTGGGCATGGGGGAATTCCTGGGATCTGAGAAGAGGACAGATACTGGGGTGTTTGCACAAAGATTTTAGAGCCTAAAAAACACTGAATTACTTTAATTTCTCAAAGCCAACATTGCAAGTTGCAAATCTGGTGTGGGGGGGCATAAAATGTTCTTCTATTATTAAAGAGAAATAAATAGGAAAATGGAAATTTTCTTGTTTGTTTGTTTGTTTTGGGCATGATCACTTCCAAAAGTATTTTCACAACGCCTGGCATGGTGGCGCACGCCTGTAATCCAAGCGACTTGGGAGGCTGAGTCAGGAGGATCGCGAGTTCAAAGCCAGCCTCAGCAACTTAGCGAGGCCCTGAGCAACTCAGAGAGACCCTGTCTCTAAATAAAATACAAAATAGGGCTGGGGATGTGGCTCAGTGGCCGAGTGTCCCTGAGTTCAATCCCTTGATCCAAAAAAAAAGTATTTTCACAACTAGTACCTCAATGTATCCCCAAATCCTCACAGCACTCCCACAACAAAGATAAAGACATTTAATTCCTCTTTTACAGCTGGAGAAATAGAGGAATAACAGTTAAAAGCCAGCACTAGTTTCCGAGACACTAAATCTCAAATTCTTCTCTCCACCCCCACATCCTATCTGCTGTCTCTTCCTACAGGTCTTATCATCACAATCTCTTCTACACATTTCCCCTTGTTTCCATCTTTCCAAACACCATCCCAGTCAGGAATGGAATTCCTCTTATTGTTTCTTTCCTCAGCTATGGCAACTGTCTCCTTTCTAACAGTCTCCCAGCCTCCACCTCTGATGTAAATCTTACTAAACCACAATTCTGATTATGCTACTACTCCTTACTCTGATTCTCCTCAAATCCTCCTTGCCTCTACTCAGGTTATTGCCTGACCTGAAATGTCCTCATTCATCTCTGCCTGTGGGGTCCTACTACTTATCTAAGGTTCAACTCAAACCCTCCTTTCTCCATGAGGCCATTTAGTTGTCCCTTTCCCTCAACTCAACATACACTAGAAGATGTGAAAGGTTTTCACAAAATATTTGCTGAATGAACTTGGGTTTTAAGATCTCTTATTTCATATCTGCCCCACTAGACTTCAAAGTAATCCATCTTCTGAGATGATTTGACCTCAAAGAGAAGCCCTGATTAGTATGCCATTGTGGTTACTGAGCTGATACCAGATGACAGGGTCATGCAGCAGCTATTAGAGAGAGAAAATAGAATATTGTTCTGAGAGGCTTATAAGTGGAAAAGAGCTATTAAAAGCATCAATCAATTTAAATAAAATATTGCATGGAATAAGCAAGATGCCATAATAAGTACTATGGAGATAAAGAAAAGTTCAAGACACAGTTCTTACATTACTTTCATACCAGTAAGGCTGACTTGAGAGCAATACTTACTAAATTGGCAATTACTGAAAATTTGAAAGAGGAAAAGATGGCAACACAATGAGAAGCTGGCAGAGAATAATTTCCTTATATCACATATGTCAATGCTATTAGCCCCATTTTTCTTTCTTGCTTATTAACTTCCCAGACTATTCTATCAACACCTCCTTTTTCTTTTTTCTTTTTTGCAATACTGGGGATTGAACCCCAGGGACACTCTACTAGTGAGCTATATACTCAACCCTTTTTATTTTGAGAAGGATCTAAATTGCTGAGCTGGCCTTGAACTTGTTATCCTCCCGCCTCCTGGATCTCTGGGATTATAGGTGCGCACCTCATACCTGGCTAACACCTCCTTTTTCTTCCCAGCTTTCCACCCTATCCCAATCCTTTATTACTACATATTAAAAATACAGAGTAGGTAAAAGTAGATGCCTAGTTTCTCCTTCAGAGAGAAATGAAGACTTTTTTTCCTCAATTGAAAATGTTTTCTAGAACAGAGAAAGGCCAGGATAAAATATATAGACAAGGGGCTGGGGTTGTGGTTTGATGGTAGAGCACTTGCCTAGCATGTGTGAGGTGCTGGGTTCGATTCTCATTACCACATATAAATAAATGAATAAAATAAAGGTCCATCAACATCTAAAAAAATATTTTAAAAAAATATACAATTACTCTAAGGAAAAAGGCAACATCCTTGGAAATCCAAATTTTTCTCAGTTCATAAAAATGAAATTTGTAGCCGGGAGTGGTGGCAAGCTGGGCGTGGTGGCGCACACCTGTAATCCAAGCGACTTGGGAGGCTGAGTCAGGAGGATCACCAGTTCAAAGCCAGCCTCAGCAACTTAGCGAGGCCCTAAGCAACTCAGTGAGACCCTGTCTCTAAATAAAATACAAAATAGGGATATGGCTCAGCGGCCAAGTGTCCCTGAGTTCAATCCCTGGTTCCAAAAAAAAAAAATGAAATTTGCAACTAATGCCAACTATTCAGTGGAAAGAGAACCCTGATAATGAAAAAAGTCTGGATAAAATCCATTTAAGAGCAAATATTACCATGTGTGGTAATGCACACCTGTAATCCCAGCAACTAGGGCAGCTACTGCAAGAGGACAACAAGTTCAAGGCCAGCCTCAGCAACTTAGTGAGGCTTGTCTCCACATAAATTTTAAAAGGGCTGGGAATGTAGCTCAGTGGTAAAGCACCCCTGGGATCAATCCCTGGTACCAAAAAAAAAAAAAAAAAGAGCAACTACAGAAAAAATTTTAGTGCCCATTTGGAGTGAGTGCCCATTAAGCTTTGACCATGGATAAGTGAATATCACTTCCTTTTTAGATAATCCAAATAAAGAGCAACTTTAAGACTGGAACATACTTCAGCTTTATAGAAAACCCAAATTTGAAGTGTTTTTTTTTTTCCCCCCCTTTTTGCACAGATCAGCTCAGAATGACTTACGGAGTTCATTTCCTTCACTGAGAATCTCCACCCGACGCACAAGCTGCTCAAACAGATTCCGCAAATTCAGCATTGTAGTATCCATCTTTCTGCCAAGAAATCAAACATACATTAGGGGTCCTGCCTTTTCCCCTTGACAAAAGATTCAATAGCAATCCAGTACAGCTATCAGTAACCAACATCTGGACTCTTACATTTGCAGCTACCATTATAAGAATCTCAAAGCAACAACTGATGTTTTGTACGATCCTTATTATAAAAAAAAGTTGGAATTTTTAAGAATCATTTGAAAACTAGAAAATCTTTTCAGTCTAAAGATAACATCCCCTCTCATGCCTAACTCCCCTAACACTGCAATCATTCTGGTGCTGAGAAGGAAGAAATTAGGAACAAGTAGCTCAGGTGATTACAAGATGACCAAGTCCAAAACATGGTTCTTTAGTCAACCTTATTAATATAACATTTTTGCCACTTTACTTGTTCTGAAAGTTGAAGTCCCAGAATGTAACTTTAAAGGTTTATTTTTATTACATTTTTAGCTAATGCCCTATTGCAACTGCCTTTCAAAACGCAGGACATGGTCAGCACATTTTCTACCAATGGCATAGATGACGTCACATGGGTGATTAAGTGGGGAAATTGCCAGTTCAGCAGCACAAGAATTATTTCTGTAATGCAGGATTTTCTGCTGGACTGTGTGCAGGGACTATGCCTAATAAATTTATACTAAGTATAGGCAAAGGATTATGTTGTACCACATTCGGGCATCAGAGAGACAATACACCACCTTCACAGTTAGAAGGGCAAAGGAAAAATCATTTGTTACTGTGTTCTATATAGTGAATTTCAGCTTATTTCCCCCCAAAGACGTGCTGACATTACATTAAAAACGCAGTCCTTGCAGGCAGTTCTGTTCCAAATAGACTTCAACTGGGAAATTTTGAGGAAATAAGCTCTTCATTTAGCAGTCAAGAAAGACATTTACTGGATGTTATGAAAATTATCAAGAAATGAAATAAGTCAAATTTGACTTGAAAATCAAATGTCCTCAAAAATACTATTAAAAGACTCCTGTTTCTCTAACCAACCCTTAACATTCTAGTCTAGGTTGTTATTTCATGTATCTAAATAAAATTTTTTAGAATTTTTTTATTAATGTTTAGAGATTTTGTAATTTTTATAAGATTGTGCCATAAGTTATGGGGGCAAGAAAGAGAAGAAAAAAAAAGGAAAAACAACCCACAAAGGACAAAAGAATAGAAACATAAAGGTATTTTCTATTAAACATTACAGATGTTAATTTATACTCAAACAATTGCTCTAATAGCAGGAAAAAAAAAACTCTGAATTCCAATCTTGGATGCAATATATACCTGAATCAGGGCTGAAAACTGAGATCTTCAAATGGCAATGTTATCTGTTCTAAGCTACATAATCACAGCAAGCTGCTAAGCAACCAGACCAACAAATTTATTAAAAAGATCTTTCTCTAAACTAAGAAAAAAACTAAAAGAATGGCATTAAAGCTGGCAGGAAAAGATCTGGAAGTCATGAAGATGCCCTCAAATTTAACAAAAATAAGCAAACACGACCAAGTACTACAGGACAGAAGCAGGGCAGGGCATTCAGTAGTCAATTCAAATGATGATTTCCTTTGACTCCCAGGAAAAATGGAAAACACTAATCATTAGTTCTAATATAGGGTATTGATTTCTTTCATCAACACTTATCCATTATCCTAAAACTTTAAAACTGTAAACTTCTTTCCAAGAACACAGAAAAAAGAAATTTTCATGATGCAACTAAGATAATGAAAACTGGCTTAAAAATTTAGTTTTTAATGTTTTAAATGATAATAATGTGATTTTTTTTTTTTTTTTTTGGAACCAGGGATTGAACTCAGGGACACTCGGCCACTGAGCCACATCCCCAGCCCTATTTTGTATTTTATTTAAAGACAGGGTCTCACTGAGTTGCTTAGGGCCTTGCTAAGTTGCTGAGGCTGGCTTTGAACTGGTGATCCTCCTGACTCAGCCTCCCAAGTCGCTTGGATTACAGGCGTGCGCCACCACGCCCAGCTATAATGTGATCTTTTATCCCCTCTGATTTGAATGTGTCCCTCCAAAACTCATGCAATAGTATGAGAGGTGATTAGGATGTGAATGGGATTAGAGCTCTTATAAAAAGGCTTAAAAGAACTTGTTTGGCTCTTTATACCCTTCTGCCATGTGCATACACAGCAAGAAGACACCATCTTGGAAGCAGAAAGCAAGTCTTTACCAGAAAAATAACCTACTAGTGCCTTGATTTTGAGAAATAAATTTCTATTATTTATAAATTATCTACTCTTAAGATTTTTTGTTATAAAAGCAGGAACAGACGGAGGCAAGCCCCTTTAAAAAAAAAAATCCTCACATTTTCTCAAGTGCCTTTACTCCATTATTCTCTAGATTCTTTGTGCATATCCCCAGAGAGAGGTAGTCTCTTGAAAACATAAGTGTGGCTGGGCAGAGTGGTGCATGCCTGTAATCCCAGTGGCTCTGGAAGCTGAGGCAGGAGGATTGCAAGTTGGAGACCAGCCTCAGGAATTTAGCAAGGCACTGTATCAAACTAAAAAAATTTTTAAAAAAGAAAAAAAGGGGGCATCTAGGGGTAACTTAGCGGTAGAGCACTCCTGGGTTCAATTCAGGAAGGAAGGAAAGAAACACAAACCTGATTCCTGAATAAAACTCAATACATAGAGAATCTACACAGGGAATATCTCACCACAGTAACTGGTACACATACAACAAGGACAATCAATATTATTCTACTAAATGATGCCTAGGAACAGTACCAAAGAGTTAGCTGTTTAACTAAATTCATAACACTGTATTATAAACAACAAAGAAGCAATCCTTAACTGTCACATCTTCATAGTCTCCATATTTAGAGTTTTACAAATAGTCTGATTATCAATTTTTGTTCTTCCCTCAACACCACACATCCCATAAAGTTCAATCTTCCAAATGCTCAAAGAACTTATCAAATATTCCACTTTAACTACTACATTGTTCTCCTGTCCTATACACTCCCAAGCTTGACCTCTCTATTTTTATCATTTTCCCAGTCGCTGGCTTTCAAACTTCAGAAACAACTTTGGTTCCTCCCTTTCCTATAAGCACATAACCAACCCCTATAGTCTCTTCCCTTATTTATGTATTAGACCCACACCCTCACCACTTGCAGGTTGTAATCATTCACTTCACTGAACTCACTGCTTCAAGTGACATTCCTGCCACCAGTCTTTCCCCTGTTGCTTTGCTCAACTGCCACTGAGACACACATACCTTGCACTTCAATTTAATTTAACATATGCTTCTCTTATATCCCAGGTAGACTCTAAATTTGAGGGATGAAACCTTATATTTGACACTATTGTATTACACAAAGTATTTAACATAATGTTTACACACAACATAAATAATTGATAAATGGAAGTCAGAGAATATACACTTACACCTATGGTACCTCTGTCAAAAGAATTTCCATTCTACCTCAACATTATTGTATAACATGTATTAAAACAAAAATAGTTGCTGGGGTGGGGTAGAAATCTTGGGATAAAGCCTTAGCTCCTCTATCTACCAAAAGCATAAACTTTGGTAAATTACTTAAATTCTGACATTCATCTGTAAAGTGAAAACAATAGTATATGTCTATTTATCTTACAGAAAATTATAAATTAATATAGATAAAAATGTTATAATGCATAAATTGAACCTTACTATCAAAATATAAAGTATATATTTATATGAAAGTATGAAGAGGGTTTTTTGTTTTGAGTCTGATGCCTATTAATTAAATCCTAGAACAGTGACTCCCAAATCTAATTTTTTCAAGGCTATCTCCACATAAGAATATTACTAAATTCAGAATTTTACACTGTTTTTTAAAATAGTACTATATAGTTAGAAAAAAAATCAGTATTTAATAGGTACATCTGAAGTGATTTGGGCACTAAAACTGACACTTCACATATATATATATATTTTAAGTGAATTTAATTAACCTCAATTTAAGACAAACACAACTTAGGCTTCAAGACCTTAAATGACTAATAAATGCTAAGCTCACAATGAAACCCCAGTGTAAGTCCAAAATCTATGTTCTGGGAGGGGAATAGGAAGAACAGTAGAATTAACAGGATATAACTTTCATAGTCTTGTATTTGAATTCATGACCAGGGTTACTCTGCATCATGTACAACCACAAGAATAGGATCCTAATTAGAATAAATCACACTCCATGTATGTATAATATGCCAAAATATATTCTATTGTCATGGATATCTAAAAAGAACAAAATAATAATTTTTTTTAAAATCTGTTTTCTACCTCAACACATCAAAGAAATGATGTTACAAAAATATCAAACTATGTTGCAGACACTGCCAGACACCTCCCCCCAAGTAAAACATGTCAGACAAAGAATGACACATATAAAAACAGACCATAGCTAAAACCCAGACCAAAAAGAATCAAGGACAAAGCAAAATTTTACCAGGTCAAGGTTTCTAAACAAGCTGTTCAAGTGAGGCTTGCTGCTTGTGAAGAGTTAAATTTTCCTCTAAGATAGGTTTACTTAAGGTAATCCAAATATGGCACTAGCAAAACATAATCCTCTTCTCTTTATATACTGGGGGACCATATATTTTTATTACCATTCTACAGAAGTGACTCTCAGGAATTATTTATAGGTGACAAAAATATCTTTCTGCATCACCACTAACTCTTGATATCTCAGCCAAATTGTAACTCGAAAAGCTAAAATTTACTCAACCTATTCTATGTGTCAAAAGAGAATGGTCTTAATTTTCCTGCTGGGTCACATTTTTACCCTCTTGTTTATTTCCTCCCCCTTTATTATTTAGCTCCATAGCTAGGAGATGCACTAATGTGAAAGGAAACAAAAACAAAGTCATATCTAGTTGCATTGCTTTGAAGCTGTAAAACAGCTGTCACTTTCCACAACAGAGACTGCTGCCTTTTGGGAAAGCTCCCTGTGTGCAGCAAAGAAATCAGTTTGTGGAGCACTTTAAACAAAGAGGTGCTGGAGAATCTCAGCTGTTATTGATGGCAATCCCCAGAGGTGGAGAAGTCACTGTGTTACAGATCCCCAATCTGTGAGCATCCCTAAGGGAGCAATTTGGCAACACTATGAAAGAGTCTCAGCTGCCATGATTGCTTTGAGACCCCAATTTAATTTCAATCACCCAGGCAAGAGACAGACAGTCCTTCAGAATAAGAGACTATCACAGATCTTACTGCAGGTTATCCTGGGAAAAATCTCTATATGCTTCTTCCTCCCCCTACAAACAACATTATTAAAAGACCTATATTTCGGGATTTTTAGCTCCAACAAGGGTATTAGATATTGTAAGACAAACCAATGGAAGATCACTTGAGTTTTCCGTCAAATGTTTTAATGAAAAACATCACAAACATTGCTGATCTGGAGATTCCTAAGAAATCAACAATATAGAATTTGGGTTGCCAAGGTAAACCATTCCCAAAGAATCTCAATACTAAGATTTTTTCATACAAAAGCATTTCAGAACAATTCTTTCTGTGCCCCAAATGTCCAGCTTCTGCTTTACTATATGGAAAGCCTCAATCCAACTCACAGGCAGAAGGAATATTATCTTGAGATCAAATGTTATTATGAACAAATCAACTGCAGAAAAAGTAAACAGAATGCCCTCAATCCAACATGAATGAAGAGTAAAATAAGGAAAGGATAGAACTGAATTATGATTTTTCATAAAATTAACAATTCAACATATCACAGTTCAGAATACTTTCTTCTTATCCTTCTCCTTCTTCTGGGAATTCTTCCCATTCGGAAGTCTTCCATTCTTCAAGGTTTAGACTTAAGTCTTACAAATTCACTGAAGCCTTCCCTAACCATTTCTCTCCAAAATGACAAAATGATTTCCTTTATTATCTACAAACTCATTTGGCATGTATAAAAATACTGGAGTTATAGCTCAGAGGTAGAGTGTTTGCCTACCATGCACAAGGCCATGGGTTCAATCCGCAGCACCATGAAAAACAAAATACTGCCTAATAGTGTAATTGTTCTATGTTGAAAAATATTATTTTTAAAATAAAAAAACCTCATCACTCTAAACAACTATATATACATCCATATATATCATTTGCTCATTATACACTCACATAGCAAAGAGCTGTAATCAGATTACATATAATTTTGCTTTTCTTTTTATTATCATGTTTCCATTAACTTCAAAGGAGGTGAGAAACAACTATTTAACCATTCACTTCTTTAGATAATATCCAGATTTTGTTACCTCTCTGCCTGAATCTCATGAGTGGTCACTCTCTCGCCTCTGTTAAGTCTTTATTCACATCTCATTTTGTTGTTCAGTGAAGTCTTTCCTAATCGCCCTACGTAAAATTTCAAACTTTCCCCCAACACTTTCTTGCTTTATTTTGCTCCAAAGCACTTCTCTCCATCTAATATATTTATCTACTTATTTTGTTTACTGTCTGTGGTCTCCCCAATAGTTAAAATTCCAAGAAGGCAAAGATTTTTGCTTGTTCTGTCCACTGCCTAGAACTGTGTCCAACACTTGGTAAATGATTAATAAATATTTGCTGAATGGATGAATTGAACATCCCCATGGATGGTATTTTTCTTTAGGTGACTGTGTTCCTTAGAATAGATTTGAGTGTAAAAACCTTTTACAGCTCTTAATACAGCCAAAATATTTTCTAAATGGGATGGAGTCATGGAAGATACTCCCCAACAGTGTATAGGCCTACCAGATTCACCACAGTTTTCTTTTTAAGTTCTGTTGCCCCAAATAAACTGCACACTCCTTTAAAGCCAAATAGGATTGTCTCTACCTACACCTTGCACTTAAACACCTGTTGAATGATTAAGCTACAGGAAAGGGGCCTTTTCTAAACACCTTCAATAACTCAAAAGGCTTATTTACCCGACTTACTAAAGAGTAAGATAATGACATTTTTCAAGGCTTATCTTTCCACCCACCCCACTTTTCTACCCACTCTCCGACTACGAGTGAGATCCTGTTAAGAAAAAGTACGTGTAAGTGTAAAAATAAGGCCTCGCTGTTAGTGAAGCTAAGAATTAGGATAGGAAGGGCAAGATGACACAGCCTCGGGCAGTCTACCTAAAGAGACAGGACCCACAAGGGCGGGGCTGCACTCAGACTGCACGGGCTTCTCCATACCAAGCCTTTTCCCTTGAAACACCCTATGCCTTCGTAAAGGAAAGGGAATGTTACCCCAACCACTCCCACACTGTTATTCGAGAGCCACTTTTAAAGGGTGAACCCTAACCTGTTCAAGCCACACCGCAAAAAGACGTCCCCGACTTGCCACATAAACCGCCGGCAAGAACGAAGCCCCCCACCCTGCCAGTCCCCGCCGCACGGAAGCGCCAGTGGAAGGATTACAGCTGCCAACCGCTCCCGAGGTGACCGAGGCTGACCGAGTCGGACGCTCTCGCTCCTACCACAATCCAGCGCCAGACGCACCTAGTCTCGCAGTCCCAAGAGCTTACACTGCCAGGTCCGCCCGGCCCCAACCGGGCGGCCTTCCACTTACCTCCGCGCCTCACTCAACGGCAGAGGGGCGCCGCGCCGCCAGCTCGGGTTTGAAATCCTGAACTAACCAATCACAGAGAAATTTATTCCTCCCACGCCGTCCCTCTACGCTACGACGCACGCGTAAGGATCACGGGGGCGAAGGGGGCGGGACCACGACTACGCACGCGCATTCCGATAGAACGAAACCAAAGATGGCCATTTTGAGTAAGGTCAACAATTCTTTGCGTTTTTTTTTGTTTTGTTTTGGTTTGGGTTTTTTTCCGGCGCCCTCTCTTGAAGCCATTGGGATGCCATGTTGACTAAGGTCAAGAAGTGTTTCTTGAGCACTTATTTATCCTTCCCCTTTCTCTTGTTATCTCCCGAGGCAAGGAAACCGAGCTCTTGGAAACTGTTAACATTTTCCGGGTGTCGCTGTAGAATAGGAATAATTTCAGAAAGAGAATAATAGCATTTTCAAACATTTATTGAACTATATTATCCCTTTATTGCATTCATTCAGGCTTTCATATGACATTTGACATACACTAAATAGTCCAATTTCATAATAAGGGCTCTGCTAGGAATCAGAAAAATAATGTGGTCTTTGCTTGCAGTGGCGACGAATGAAGGAGACAGTTCAAGGAAACAAAAATAAATACAAAATGAAAGAGTTAATTCGATTTAATAAACGTCATTTAGAACTGGGCATTGTGCTGCTGCAAGGGCTTTCATACTTTTAAAATGGGCCCATAGTAAGAAATACATTTTAGATTACAATGAGGAATCAGCGGAGTCTGTTCATCCTTTAACATCCTTTAACTACATGTAAATTAACCTGAACTTTTTTATCCCCCCTTCCTAATTGGTGTCCCTACCTCATGAATTTGCTATTCAATAAATGACAAGCCAGGCATGGTGGCGCACACCTATAATCCAAGCGACTTAGGAGGCTGAGTCAGGAGGATCACGAGTTCAAAGCCAGCCTCAGCAACTTAGCGAGGCCCTAAGCAACTCAGTGAGACCCTGTCTCTAAATAAAATACAAAATAGGGCTGGGGATGTGGCTCAGTGGCCGTGTGTCCCTGAGTTCAATCCCTGGTTCCAATAAATAAATAAATAAATAAATAAATAAATAAATAAATAACAACCTGCACTTTGAAAAAATATTGACTAGAGTATACAAGAAGCAGTGTTGAAGTAGAACAGAAGAGACTGGACACCCAAGGAATTTTTAGGAAGCAGGTTTATTGACTGCAGGATTCAGAGGAGTTATCACCTAAAAAAATTCTCCCCTGGATGAAGAAACTGGAAATTCTTTGAGCTTTGTACCCAGTGGGAGGAGGGGCTTGGAGGTTTACATAAAAGTATGTTTTTTTCTTTGAGTTCTCAGAAAGTGCTTTTTGTCCCATCCTCTAAATCAGACAGGTTTCACAAGGTTTTTTTCTGCAAACCTGGCATTTACAAAAAGAGGATACTACCAACCACAAGGCCCTCTGCATAAGTTTTTGCTAATAAAAAGCTTTCTGGCAAGAAGAGGAACTTATATATTACAAATATGGTGGGGGTTTCTGCTTAATTATGATAAAGGTCGTCTGGGTAGGGGGTCTCTGGCCTGCTTCAGTGTGATGTAATAGAAATATCACATTTGGGGTGATCAAGGATATAAAATTTTGCTGGGTGCAATGGCAACATACTTATAATCCTAGTCACTCCAGAGGTTGACACAAGTGGATGGAAAGTTCAAGGTCAGCTTCAGCAACTTAGACTCTATCTCAAACAAAAGGTGGTGGGAGGGGGCTGAGGTTAGTTAGTGGTTGAAAACTACTGGGTTCAATTCCCAGTTCAAAAAAAAAAAGAAGAATGTAAATTTCAGAGAAGTCAATTCAGGAGATTATTATAACATGATGACTATAGTTAATAACAATGAATTGTATAATTGAAAACTGCTAAGAGAGTAGATCTTAAATTCTCACCACAAAAACTATAAACATGTTGAAGTAATTGAATGTTAATTAGCTTGATTCAGTCGTCCATGTAGCAAAACATTATTTTGTACAACACAAATATACATATTTTTTATTTGTCCATTTAAAAAAAATCAGGGGTTGGGGATGTAGCTCAGGATTGGGGATGTAGCTCAGTTGGTAGAGTGGTAGAGTGCTTGCCTTGCAAGCACAAGGCCCTGGGTTCAATCCCTAGCACCGCAAAAAAAAAAAAAAAATCGGGACTGAGCACAATGGTCTATGCCTATAATCCCACAAACTCTACCACTGAGCTACACACCTCCAGCCTCCACATTATTACTTTTTATTCCCCCAGTACTGGGGATTGAACTCTGGAGCACTCTACCCACAGAACTATATCTCCAGCCCTTTCTATTTTTAATTTTGAGACAGGGTTTCACTAAGTTTTTGAGAGTCTCACTAAATTGCTGAGGTTGGCCTTGAAATTACAATGCTCCTTCCTCAAACTCCCAAGTGGCTGGGATTACAGGCATTGAGCACCACCATGCCCAGCATTTTTTTTTTTTTTTTTTTTTTTGGTACTGGGGATTGAACCCAGGTGCACTCCACCGCTGAGCCACATCCCCAGCCCTATTTTGTATTTTATTTAGAGACAGGGTCTCACTGAGTTACCTAGGGCCTCGCTGAATTGCTGAGGCTGGCTTTGAACTCTCGATCCTCCTGCCTCAGCCTCCCAAGTGCTGGGATTACAGGCATACACTACCACTCCTGGCTGAGCATTTTTTAACTTGCATGTACAACACTTCCTCCAACTATAAAATAGAAATAATAAATATCATGACTGTCTCATAGGTTTGTTCCCAGATCAAATGAGGTAGAATGTGGTATGCTAGCAAACTTTATCCTCTGTAATCGTAATACAGATTATTAGTATTATTAGGAAAGAGATGAAAAAGGAAATGCAACTGTAAATATATTGCCCCATGAAATCCTCCCCACAACCTTTCAGAGTTAGAAGCAACTGTTGATTGCATTAGCCTGTGTTCCTTAGATATTCAAGGACTAAAATGTCCAACTTCTACTGGGACAAAGATATGTGTAAAGTAACTTAGAAGCGCAAATGAGAAAGCAATTAATCCTATCTGGGAGTGGGAGTGTTAGAAAAGCCTAGACGCTGATATCTGAGCTGGGACTTGAAGTGTCAATAGAAATTTCCCAGAGAGAAGGGATTGGCAAATTCCTGGCAATGGAAAGATCTTGTGACCTCTGAGGAATGAGGCAAGTGTATATTTAATAAATACGCAAGCATTCAGTTTACAAAGGTTTAGGGCTTTGACGGAACATTTACTTCAACTTTCAGGTGACCCTGGGGTTTCAGTAAGTGTAATACCTCTGGGACAGTATTGGCCTAAGAAGGGGAAGGAAAAACTGGCAAAGTAGATGGGGAGGAGACCAGGAAGAGATTGGACTTTGTCCTGTAATAGGCTGAACGACAAGTGAGGTATGGACTGATTTAACTGATTTGGGACATACACTTAGGTAGGGCTGAGGGTGTGGTTCCATGGTGGAGCACTTGCCTAGCATGCACAAGACCCCAGCTTCAATTTTAAAAATATGTGTATATATATATATATATATATGATAATATGGCTTGGAGGATGATCTAGAGAGAAAAACATCTTGATTTAGGCCACTGGCAGTGGTGATAAGGAGTAGGAAACAAGTGGAAAACATTCATGAAAGCAACGAATTAGATGAATGTATTAATTTATGATGGAGCTCAGGGTTGAGGGAGAGGAAAGGATGTAGAATGTTTTAGCTTTCTCTCTCCTTCACACCCCAGTTACTGAGTACAACTCCTGATTCTCTTGTGTGTGCTCTTTCGTCTTCTAACTACTGTTACACCCTAGTCCAGTTCAGTAATACAACCACCAGTGAAACTATGTGCCCCTCCCTTGCATTCTCCCGCACCTCTTGGTACTGGGGATTGAACCGAGGGTTGCTTTACCACTGAAACATCCCCAACCCTTAATAATTTGAGGTCTAAGTTCCTAAAGGTTTTGCTAAATTGCTGAGACTGGCCTTGAAGTTGGCATCCTCCTGCCTCATCCTCCCCAGTTGCTGGCATTACAGGAAGTGCCACTGTGCCTGCTCCCTCCCTGGCAATCTTTACACCTCGAATGATCTTTTAAAAATGCAATTGTAATCATGACTTTCTGTTGCTTAAAACCATTAATGACTTCAGCTTGCTACCTTAATTAAGGCCAAAATGCTTATCAAGACTCTCCTATCCTGCCCTTGCTGTCCCCTTCAACTGCACTGGCTTTTACAGTTGCTCAAATGCATCAAGCTACTCTTCCCAACCAAAGTTTCACCCTTGCTATTCCATCTACCCCCAAACATTCTTCCTGACTCCCACTGCCTCTTCATCTGGCTAAGTTCTAGTCATCCTTCTGGACAGCTTAAACTTTTACTGCTTTCCTCAGGGGGGCGTTTCTGATACCTGACTCAAACCGTTGCTGTAAAACTCCCTTAGCACTCCTTCCCATTTTCCCTTTTCATCCGTGTTACCTCGTTTGTTTTTCTTTCTGGTTCTTCTATTTACTGTTATATGGTCTTCCATAAGCCAACTGTGCTTTGGTTCCACTTGTCTATAAATAGAAATAATATCACCTATCTCATGGGGTTGTTTGTTTTTGTGAGTGTGTTGTATTTGTTTTGTTTTTGTAGTGGGAATTGAACCCAGAGGCCGCTCCACCACTGAGCTGTTATAAGCCCAGTTCTTTTCATTTTTTATTTGTGACAGGGTCTCACTTGCTAAGGCTGGTCTCCAACTTGGAATTCTCCTGCCTCAGCCTCTCAAATCGCTAAGATTACAGGTCTGCGCCACTGGATCCTGGTTTTCACGTGGTTGTTGAGAGGAATAAATGAGACATTCTTCCAAAACAGCGCAGGCGCGGCACACACGCAGCACTTAGAAATATTCCTTTTTTTCCCTACTAGACTATAAACTTACAGAGAACAAGAGATGGTACTCCTTTCACTCATTGCTATATTTTCTTGCAGCTGAGCTGAGATCAAAGACAGTCGGTAGTATTGCATCTCCCCATCTGTGTGCCCCACATGATGGGTGAGGGGCTCAAGATCCTATCCCTCCTACATTTCCCTCCACCCAAATTACCCAAATCGCGCGCACACCACACCCCCATTTCACTCAACTCCCTTTTACTGCTGCACCAGCCTGGTGAGAAGAAAGCAATGAAAAGGTGTGTGTGTGTGTGTGTGTTTGTGTGTTTAAGGGGGCTCCACCTTGTACCAGGAAAAGCAAAAGAGTTAATACCGGAAAGCCTGGAGTTCGATTCCCGGCTCTGCCACTTATTAGAGGCGAGATCTTTTGCCCTGGTTATTTAATCTCCGGCGTCTGGAGAGACCCAATCACCGGATGGTTGCGAGGTGCCAGGAATGTAATGGCTGTAAAAAGGACTTCTGTGTGCTGGAACGCGCCGTCGGAGGACGCGTTATTACCCTTAAGCGCAGGAGGCCTGCGCCGCGGGGTTGGCGGGGTCGCTACCCTCCGCCCGCCCCTTCCCGCGCCGCCGGGCAGCCACGCACTGGGAGTGCTAATGGGATTTATGCTAATGACGAGGACGCGGGTGACCGCCCGAGCGCGCCCGCGCCCCGGAGCCCAAGCCCGCGCTTGGTTTCGCTCGCCCGCACCCCTCCAGGAGTCGGCTGCTTGCCCAGAAGTCGCTACAGAGGAACTGTCACCGTCGGTCCCTGGGCAATGGGAGAGGCCTAGAGGGATGCAAGGAGACGCGGTCTCTGGCTGCGGTCCGTCTGGCCGCCTAGGGTTTGTCTTCATTCTGCCCACCCCGCCCGGGTCGGTTTCTGCCCTCCAGTTTTGTTTTGATTGCTCTCGGTCTCTGGAGGTCTCACTCCTTACCTCATTCTACGATTCTCTGTCTAGTACCAAGATATTTTGAGCACTTCTTTCTTCCGGATAGTTCTCTAGCCCTCCCCCCTGGGTGGCGGCAGGATGAAGAGCAGCCCCCC
>JAJEJO010044252.1:0-15917 GCA_020662805.1 Glaucomys volans | reverse complement strand
TTGTATTTTATTTAGAGACAGGGTCTCACTGAGTTGCTTAGGGCCTCGCTAAGTTGCTGAGGCTGGCTTTGAACTCGCAATCCTCCTGACTCAGCCTCCCAAGTCGCTTGGATTACAGGCGTGCGCCACCGCGCCCAGCTTATTATGCCATTTAATTGCATAATATTATGTTCATGGTGGCAATATAAATGAGGCAGTAAAGAGCAGTTGTGAATGATTAAATGTCAAAGACTAAGAAAATACTTTGGAATGACACTGAAACATGGTATAACTTTAGAAATATTCCCTTAAATTTTGGACACAGGCAGGCAGTTTATTTAATGAGAATCCTACATTCTTGTTCAATTTCACTGCTGAAGCCAAGCCTATCTTTTCATAAAGGTTCACCAGTTTTTAGATTCTGCTAAAGCCAAAGCTCAACTGGAGGCTTCACACTAAAAGAAGAGGGGGAAAAAAGTTCCTCTTAAAGTTTAAAACTTTTATATAGGCATTCTCTTGTTTCTCCATTTTTTCTATTCTACTCATCACAGAATTCCTCCTGCTACCACACATCCTTCAGCTCCTGGCCTAGAGAATCCTTCAGGAAAGAATCCTTCCCATCACTCTCCTCTTCTTCTGCCTTCAGGACTAGATAAGACAAGCTCCCTCAGGAAGCCATCACAAAGACATGACAGAAATAACAGGTAGAGTGGCGAATGTCTGCTCTTTTCAATTAGGAATTGAGGCCCTTGACCTATCGTGGAAGAAACTTTATCAAGAAAAATATCTCATCCATTCATCCAGTCAAACATATTTTTGAGCACCTGTGTAAGTCAAGATCAGGGACAGGAGTAGAAGTGCAAAGATGAGTAAACTGTCACCCTACTTCAGATCAGTAGAGGGAGGGAAAGCAAGTGTCCAGGGAATGGGGCAATGGGCCAGAGACCTCCTATCCCTGGGGAGTCCTCTTTGTGCATCCAGCGCCCTGTTTCTGCTTGGAGGGAATGCTTTGATGGGCTGTTTGAGAAGTGAGCAGGACTGAGAGTGATCCCTGAGGATACTTCAAGGCTGGCTTTCAAAGGCATGAGGTCAGCAGAATGCAGGCCAGGGGGAGCTGATCTCCATTATAGAGAAGAAAGAAGTCAGCAAATGTGGTGCCTGCTGGGAAAGGGCAGGGAGAAAAACAAACCAACTAGCCCTCAGGAGTCCTGCTATGCAGGGATCAGCACGTAGCTTCCCTGAGACAAGTCAGGAACTAGGCTTTCTCCTAGATTCCCACAAAAATGTCTTTGATGAGTGTTTTCTTCTAGAAAATCACAAAGTAAGGTAATCACATGTGGGTTCAAACAACCACATGTCCTCAGCCACCTAGGGCTGCTATAGCAAAATACTATAGACTGGGTGGCTTAAAAACAATAGGAATTTTTCTCCAAGTTCTGGAGGCTGGAAAGTTCAACATCAAAGTGCTGGCAGAGACAGTGTCTAGAGAGGGCCCTCTACCTGGTTTGCAGATACATGTCTTCTCATTGTATCCTCACATAGTGAAAAGCAGAGGGCTGGACTCCTTAGAAGAGCTCTAATTCCATTTGTGAGAGCTGCATCCTCCGGATCTTATCAATCCTCAATTGTACCACGTCTAAATATCATTGCATTGAGGGTCAGGATTTCAACATGTGAATTTGAAAGGAATATATACAGAGAAAATTATAAGGTTCACCAGAAACAACTGCCTGAGACCAAAAAAAAAGAAGAAGAAGAAGAAAGAAAAGAAAAGAAAAGAGAAAGAGAGACACTTCATGGAGGAAATGGTTTCCTAACATCAAAGAGCAGAAGAATTTTGTCATTGGGTGAGGGAAGGGGTAGGTAGGAAGACAATGAATGGTGCACCAAGTGCAGAGAAGGATATAAGTAGAGGTACAGGGTGGGGCAAGTGGGTCCTATGCAAAGACCACTCTTGCTCCAGCTTGCTCAGCCCCTTCCCACAACTTCTGTCAAACAATGTAATGGTCCATTTTCTTGGTACAGCTACTGCAGATTCTCATATTATTCACAGATAGCAACTGGTAGGAATGTAATTAGGATACAGAAAGGTGCACGGTAACTTTAATCTTTCTAAAGAGCTGCCCATACCTCCCCAGAGACAACAGTTCATTTTTATTCTTCTTCTACTCAACTCTCAAAACAGATCACTAATTCTGGCTGTTTGACAGAGGGCAATCATGCATGCCTCATAGCACTGGCCAGCTTCCATGTGTTTATGAAGACTAAACTCACCCCTGTTTACCTCCCTTTTCCTCCGTCTCTGTCACATACACCATTGCTTTCGGAGTCCAAGACAGGGTTGCATCTTAACATAAACAAAAGAAGGGAGTTTTCATTTTAAACCCACATACTCTGATGACCTTCAGAGATTTTTGAAGACAGAGGATGTGGCAGCTTGGCTGAGGACTCACAGGTTCCCACAGAGGCCAGACACTAGAACTGACTGCTAAAGGTGTACACTTCCTGGCACGGTGTTAGCTCTTTGTCAGATATGCCTAGATGGCCTTACACCTCTCCCTTGTCTTTAGCCATCTTTCCCCTGTCCTACCACCAGTGCTTTGCCATCCTCAGTGATGGCACCTATTTAGTTCTACTCATAGCCTCAAGAAGCAACATTCCTGAGAATAAAGAACAAATCCAGAGAACTGTGATTTGACCCCTACTACCTCCCTTTGCTGTGTGCCCTTGGGCAGGGCAACCATCCTTTCTGAACCTCCAGTTGTTCATCTGTAAAATGAGAAGAGAAGACAGTCACTATCTAATGCCCTCCCTTAGAGTAAGTTTTCTCAATCATGATCAACATTTGGGGCCACCTAATCCTTTGTCATGGCTGTCCTGTGCATAGGATATTTGGCAACATTGCACCCCCACCACAAAGCCAAACATCTCCTAGGGGCAAAATTGTCCCCAGTTGAGAATCACTCCCTCACAACCACCTTGTGAACTGCATGGAAATAAAGCAATAGCCAGGTTTGGCAGGACAGACATTTGAGGAATCAGAGAGAATGATCTGGGAATGAGGACATCTTTCCCCAGATGGCCAGGTGGAGGGTTTCATTCCAATAAAAAGCAGACCAGAAAAGAGATGAATATGGAGGATAGCAAGTGTTTTGTGACCTGTTAAGGTTTTCTCTTGGGTGTGTGGGGGGTTGGGAGACACTGGAGATTGAACTCAGGGGAGCTTTACCACTGAGCTACATTCCCAGCCTTTTTCCTTAATTTTTGATTTTGAGACAGGGTCTCACTAAATTGCTGAGGGTCTCTCTCACTAAATTGCTGAGGTTGGCCTCAAACTGGTAATCCTCCTGACTCAGCCTCCTGACTCAGACTCCTTTACAGTCATGCACCATCACATCTGGCTGTTAAGATTCTCTTTAGGGGCTGGGGATGTAGCTCAGTTGGTAGAGTGCTTGCCTTGCAAGCACAAGGCCCTGGGTTCAATCCCCAGCACCGCAAAAAAAAAAAAAAAAAAAAAAAAAAGATTCTCTTTAACAGAGAGAATAAAGGTTGGTTTATTTCTGAAGTACCTAAGGACAAACCCTCCTTTACTACCATGGATATATGGATATTAACCCTCTTTTAAAGACTCCATTCTTGGTGTCTAACCAGTGGAATAGCAATTTCTCCCATTAACCAGAACTGTGGCCCTACTTCTTGCAAAACAGTAACTATATTTTACCTAAAGAAGAAAAAAACAGTCTTGACTTGAATGAGGTGCCCATTATAAACTATTGAGGGGTTAGCATTTTGACTAATACCATATTGTTCTGTTAAAGTATAATTTTCAAAGAGATAAAATCCTGACTCTCATACAAATATAAAATAAATACATGTCAAGGAGAAATTAAGTCAAGTTAAAAACCAAAAATAAACCAAAATGAGTGGGAATACAAATCATATCTCATAATAACCCTGAATGTTAACGGCCTAAATTCATCAATCAAAAGACATAGACTGGCAGATTTTTAAAAAGATCCAACAATATTCTGTCTTCAACAGACTCACCTTCTAGGAAAAGACATCCATAGACTGAAGGTGAAAGATTGGGACAAAACATCACTCACATATGGACTGCACAAACAAGCAGGGATTTCCATGCTCATATCAGACAAAGCGGACTTCAAACCAAAGTTATTCAGAATGATAAAGATGGTCATTTCATACTGCTTAAGGAAATCATACACCAACAAAATATAACAACCATAAATATATATGCCCCAAACAATGGAGCATCTACATACATCAAACAAATCCATCTCAATTTTAGAAATCAAATAGACTGCAACACAATAACACTGGGTGACTTTAACATATCTCTCTCACTAAACAAAAACTAGACAAAGAAACTATAGAATTAACTAATGCAATCAATGATTTAGACTTAAGAGACAGAGTATTTTATCCATCATTGAGAGAATGTACTTTCTTCTCAGCAGCACAAGGATCCTTCTCTACAATAGACCACATTATGCTACAAAGCAACTCTCAGCAAATATTAAAAAAAAATAGAAATACTACCCTGCATTCTATCAGATCATAATAGAATGAAAGTAGAAATCAATGATAAAATAAAAAATAGAAGCTACTCCAACAACTGGAGTCTAAATATCATGTATTGTATGATGAATGGATAAAAGAAGAAATCAGGGAGGAAATAAAAACATACTTAGAGGTAAATGAGCACACCAATACAACATGTCAAAATCTCTGGGACGGTATGAAGGCAGTGCTAAGAAGAAAGTTCATTGCATTGAGTTCATACATTAAGACAATAAAAAGTCACCACATAAATGACCTAATATTACATCTCAAAGCCCTAGAACTCAAAAACTTAACACCAAAAAACCAAATAACCCAATCAATAAATGGGCTAAAGAACGGAGCAGACACTTCACAGAAGAAGGCATACAATTGATCAACAAACATATGAAAAAATGGTCATTATCTCTTACAGTTCGAGAAATGCAAATCAAAACTACTTAAAGGTTTCATCTCGCTCTAGTCAGAAAGGCAATTATCAAGAATTCAAGCAATATTAAGAGTTGGCAAGGATGTGGGGAAAAAGGTACACTCACACATTGCTGGTGGGACTGCAGATTGGTGCAACCACTCTAGAAAGCAGTATGAAGATTCCTCAGAAAACTTGGAATGGAGCCACCATTTGACCCAGCTATACTACTTCTCAGTTTACACCCAAATGACTTAAAATCAGCATATTACAGTGATGAAATCACATCAATGTTTATGGCAGCTCAGTTCACAATAACTAAATTGTGGAACCAACCTAGATGCCCTTCAACAGATGAATGAATAAAGAAAATGTGGTACATATACACAATGAATATTACTCAGTCTTAAAGAAGAATGAAGTTATGGTATTTGCAAGTAAATGGATGGAACTAGAAAATATCATGCTAAGTAAAATAAGCCAATCCCAAAACAACAAAGGCCAAATGTTTTCTCTGATAAGCAGATGCTGATCCATAGTGGGGGGCGGGGGTAGGGAAGAGTGAAGGAACTTTGTGTAGAAGGGATTGAGGGGAACAGTGGGGCAGTGGGGATGAGAAGGATGTGGAATGAGACAGACTTTATTACCCTAAATACATCTATGATTACACTAGTGGTGTGAGTCAGCACCATGTACAGTCAGAGGAATGAGAAGTTATGTTTCATTTGTGTACAATATGTCAAAATGCTTTCTACTGTTAGGTATAACCAATTAGAATAAAATAAAATAAAATAAAATAAAATAAAATAAAATAAAATAAAATAAAATAGGTATTAAAAGGCCATTATTCACATTGGAGTATTAATAGATGTCTAACCCAGATATACCACGAAATAGAGTTTTTTATATTGTATTCTGGAGGTAAATACCAGTAAACAAATTAGAAATGACTAAAAAGAGGTTGTCTCCAGTGAACTTGAGAGAAGGGAGAAGCTAGTCCAGCAAGAGTAGGGGAAGCAGGAAACACACTCATGCTTGCTGCAGGGGTCCAGGCAAACTCTATGAATAAGGCACTTTTGAGACAGTGGCTGATGGGAGCTCAGTAACTGCTGGAAGTTTCCAATTTTGCAACTGGACAGTTGGGGAAAAGCATTTGAGTCTAAAGGAATAGCCTGTGCAGCAGCCCAAGAAAGAGCAAGATGTTCAAAGCTAGGGGCCAGACAGGCATGCACTGCACCAGTGGGTAGACCCAACAGAGGAGATGCCACAAGAACCAGTCTCATCTCAGTGCCACATACTGGCTGCCAGCCAGTTCTACACCTAAGCCATTCACAGTAATGCCCTGAGGGGAGGCACAGAATATTCCTAACAGAGGGATCAGACAGAAGAAGTTTAAACTTCAAGACTCCCTGAATTTACCTTAAATAGGTATAACTAAGTTTTAAATGGAAATGTAAGGATGGAAAACTAATTTTGTTTTAAAGAAAGTTACTTTTTCTTTCTTTCTTTTTTAAGACACCCAACTTCTGAGCCTGTGAAACCCTCACCTGTGAGGCAAGACATTCCCTTAAATTATAGTTTTACAACAGCCTCCAGCCACAGATCACAATCAGCTGCACTTTGGGATCTCCCAGAGGATTTTGAAAATACAAACCAATGCCAAGGCCCACTGCAGACCAAGTAAGCCAGAATTTCTGGGAATGGGGCTCAGGGAATCCATACTTTTTTAAAAAAAACTCCCTGGATGATTACAATGAACAACCAAAGCTGAGAATCATTCTCCAACCTCAAATCCAAAACCAATGCTCAGCTGAAGTCCATAAACCAAGCAGGCCACCCTGGAGGCTGTCTGCCCAGTGCCCCCTGTTTGCAGAATTTATTGCTCCAGGCTTAAGGGAAACTTTGGGGCACAAGGTGGCTCTGGTGTTGCTGCTTTCCCACTTTATTTCCATCATTTCTCATCTCCCTTCCCAGGTGCATCTGTAATTACATCAGAGCCCTCCCAGCCGGTCTCTTCCTTCATGCCAATGTTTCCCTCCTGGAACCTTCTGAATTCATGTTGTTTCCTGATTCCCGAGTTTATTGTCTATTGATTGCATGGGATTCATTACTTTCTATTGACTACTCATGCTGCTGGTATTATGTAGAAATGCTAATTCTACAATAATTTATACCATATGTGGATCATTCCAAGTTTAAAAAAAAAAAAACTCTTTTTCTTTCTTTTATAGATTTTGCTCATTTCCTTTTGGGAAACATCATGATCTACATGAAATCCCGAAAATGAATGTCAAATTATTTTGAATTGCAGCCAGACTGACAAAGCGGCCTTAGCTGCCCTAATTAATGCTGCGTTGGGAAAGGTAACTATTCTAGGGGAATGAGGCCTTCAGGGAGATGAGCCAAGAAATGGGGATGCTCTCAGGGGGACAGGCAACAGGCAGGGTTTAAACAGCCCTTCACAGCACCCCAAAGTCTGGCCGGAGTCTCCCACCAAGCCCCAGCCCTCCATGGGCCTTCCACTCCAACCCTGCAAGCCCAGGTTTTCTCTGGGCTGGAAATTAGAAGCGTGAACATAGAGCAGCTTCTTCTGCCCTAAAAAAGAGACCTCCTACCTGTGCCCTATACTGGCATCGCACTCCACAGACCTTAGTCTGTTTAAAGCACAGGATCCACAAAATTCGATCTGGGTTCAAATCCTGGCTCCTGAGTGAGTTTAGATAAGTTCCTTAGTCTTCCCACCTCGGCATCCTCAACTTCAAATCAGGGATGATACAGAAATGGGAAATGTCCCTGCTTAGCAGAGTGTGCCCAGGAGACAGCACAACTGCACTGCTTTCACCACTCAAGCTGCAGAGTGTCCACCCTCTGCTGACCTATCTGTAGTTTCTTTCCTACACAATGAACATGGATTTTACTTAAACCAATTGTGTTCAGACCTATGAATTTATTCTGTCCTATTCATATTACTGGTTTTCAATCTTTAATCAAAATAACCATTATGAATGACAGGCCCTTCTGCCCTAGGATTTCAAAACTCCTTACTTTTCCCTCATAGCAAACTGGTGAATTTCTTTCAGTATGCATTCCTTTCCTAACCCCTAGGGTTCAGGAATCAAGTCCTATCTTTTTTTCCTGTTGGCCTTTTTTTTTTTTTTTTAACTTTTAACATAGCAGCAGTACTTTGCAAATAGTGTTTGCAAACGTGTTGAAAGGGTCCACTGATGTGTATGAAGGAGCACAGCACCAGAATAAGGCAGGACTTCCATCCACATTCCCTGGGAATCCAGCATGAAGCAGGATCTCAACAAACATTTACTGAATAAGGGAAAACACTGCTTTACGCTTTCCAGATAGTCTCCCATTTCAATCTCTATCTAAAAATTAATAATATAATACAGGTTTTATAGATTAAGAAAACTGAATTGCAGAGGGCACAGTGGCTTGCCCAAGATTGTACAGGTGGCAGGGACTGAGCCAGGACTCAAACCTGTGTCCAGGCTCTAGGTGTAAGGTCCTTGCCTTGACACAGAGACAGGACCTGAGGTGGAACACCTCTGGGGACAAGGACAAGGTGCTCACACGGCACTTCCACATTCTGCCTTCCCAAGCCCATTTCACCTCTGACATAAATTTCCCCATGTAGAAAATAGGGGCTGGACAGATAATTTCCAAAACCACCATCACCTTCTTTGACGTATCTTGAGATACGAGTGACTGATACACAGACTCCTTTCTTAGAAGCAGACCCAGTGCATTATCTAGGAGTGTAAGATTCCTGACAGGTGATGTGAGAATGTGCCTTGGGCTGAGGAAAAAGAACTTGGGGGCTAGGGGCAAGAAAGTGTAAAGCTAAGAAGCACAAGATACAGGATTTGAGAGCACCGGCTTTAGGAACATGCAATACAATGTTGTGTGACTTTGAGGAAGTTACTTCCCCTCTCTGTGCCTTAAGTGTTCTCATCAGTAAAATGGATATGATGATGATGATGATGATGATGATGATGATGATGATGATACCTATTTCATAGGGTGTTATAAAGGATAAAGGAGTTAATACAATTAAATAACTTACAATAGCACTTGGCACATAGTGGGCACTCAATATCTGTATTCATTATTTTAGCTCTGCTTAAGGCAGGGATTGCCCCTCTGTGAAGCAATTCATCTCTTTAATTGCAAAAAAAAAAAAAAGATTTCCAGGCCATCCACACATGGAAGTTCTCCAGAATTTCAACCCTTGCCTACCTCTCCAACATCCCCTTTCCACCTGATATTGCCACACTGGGATTTGAAGCCCTCAAATGTGATGCTCACTCTGTCACAAGCCAGACCTCCTCTCTACCTGCTTGCTTTTGTCTCCCTCCAGGCTGCCACTTCTAAGAAAGACCTGGCTGACTCCCACAGCACCTTGAAACATTGGTCTTGCTAAATGTCCATTTCCTACGTAAAATTGTAATCTCCAGAAGCACAGAAAACTTGCAAGAAACATATGCTAAAATTCAGGTTTCAGCTGTGGGTTTTATTTGTTTTGTTTTATTAAGGAATATACATATATATTTATACATGCATATACTATGCTTGGAAGAATCCACAGAACCTGAAGCAATAGCTTCCCTGGGAATTACCCCCTTTTTACCATAATCTCTGTGTACCATTTAAATTGTACATCATGTAAAATTAGTACTTCATCAAAAGAAATCCACAATGCAGTTTTTGAAAATGTTTGAAAGCTATAATGCTTCAATGAGGATGGTATTGGTATTGGAACAAAATATAAATCAATACAGAACAGAATAAAGAGAGCAGGGGAAAAAAAGAAAGTAGCAGGAGTTACCTTGATGTTTTAGTCAGCTTTTTTGTTGCTGTGACTAAAAGATCTGACCAGAACAATTTTAGGAGGAAAAGTTTATTTGGGGGCTCACAGTTTCAGAGGTCTTAGTCCATAGAAGGCCAGCTCCATTTTTCAGGGCTTGAGGTGAGGCTGAACATCATGGTCAGAGAAAGTGGTGGAGGGAAGCAGCTTACATCACAGTGATCAGGAAGCAGAGAGAGACTCCATTCTCCAGATACAAAATATATACCCCATAACCACAATCACAATGAACCACTCCCCAGCCACATGCCACCTGCCTCCAGTTACCAGTTAATTAATTCCATCAGGAATTAATTCATGGATTAAGTTAAGACTCTCACAACCCAATCATTTCTCCTCTGAACTGTCTTGCATTGTCTCACATGTGAGCTTTTGGGGAATGCCTCACATCCAAGCCATAAATCTTGATATTCACACAACAGCAGCTGCCCAGGACCTTGCACCCTGACTGTTCCCAGCTCCCTGTTAATTGGCATTGTCTGGTATACATTTATACCAAACCAGAAACAATCATAGGACACAGTAGCATACAAATGGCCAGGCAGAAAAATGGCACAAGGATTATCAACAATTGTCAACCACAACACCAGAAGCTTAAAGAAAATGAAGCAATGCTTTTAAAATTCCAAGGGGAAAATCCCAGAGTTCTATATCTATTCCATCTATGAAACAAAGTATTAGGTTAGACTATTTTTTCAGAAATTAAAATACGAAGAGATGAACCAATGATATGTGCTTTCTTAGCATGTTACTAGATGTGCTCCCCCACAGAATGAAGGGATAATCTACCAAAAAAAAGTAAGACATAGTTTTAGAAGACACAGACCTAACAGAGGAGAAAAGTAAATTTCTAGAACAAATACAAGAGGAAGCCTCACGACAATAATCATACAGCAAGTCTAAAGAATAACCAATCCAGATGGATCAAGAAGACAGGGATTTGCCGGGCATGGTGACACATGCCTGTAATCCCAGCACTTGGGAGGCTGAGGCAGGAGGATTGCGAGTTCAAAGCCAGCCTCAGCAACTTAGCGAGGCCCTAAGCAACTCAGTGAGACCCTGTCTCTAAATAAAATACAAAATAGGGCTGGGGATGTGGCTCAGTGGTGGAGTGCCCCTGGGTTCAATCCGTAGTACCAAAAAAAAAAAAAAAAAAAAAAGAAAGAAAGAAGACAGGGATTTCCAGGAAGTAAGAAAGAGCCAAATGTACATGGAAAGTATATAAACAACAATTTTAAATGGCAGTAGTCATTAGGAAGAGAAAGGTCTACAATTAAGAAAACAACCACAGCACACTACCAGGCCCAGCAGTGAAAAACGTTCACAAAGCCACAATAATGAAAACAAACAGTACGGAGATGAAAGAGAGAAGGAAATGAAGAACAAAGACTAAATTCTCATCTGAAACAAGAATGGTTTATGAACATTATTTTGAGAATCACGTCAAATATTAGAAGAAACAGTGTTAAAAAGGAAGGACTAGGAGGTAGGAGAGGTAGCAGAGAAAATTGCAATTTAAATTATAGGAGATTTTCAAACTGAAATTGGACCAGTTCCAATTCTAATTCCAATTCCAGTTGCTAGAAGAAAACAGGGGCAACATTCAAACACAAAGGTGCAGGCAATTGCTCCAGTTTCTTTAAGTCCTACAACTTCCTCCATAGTACTCCTAAAGCTCAGAAAATAATATGGAGTGTTAATAAATGGGATGGCATCAAATTAAAAAACTTCTGCATAGAAAACAAGAATGTGGAGAGAGAACACACAAAATGGGAGAAAAATTTTGCCAGCTATTCTTCCAACATAGGATTAATAACCAGAATATACAAAGAACTCAAAAAATACTAGCTGGGTGCAGCAGCACATACCTGTAATCCCAGTAGCATGGGAGGCTGAGGCAGGAGGATTGCAAGTTCAAAGCCAGCCTCAGCAACAGAGAGGTGCTAAGCAACTCAGTGAGACCTGTCTCTAAATAAAATACCAAATAGGGCCAGGGGCATGGCTCAGTGGTTGACTGTCCCTGAGTTCAATCCCCAGTATCCCTCCCCCCAAAAACCTTAACACCAAAAAAACCAAATAACCCATTTAGTAAGTGGACAAAAATCTAAAGTCATTTCTCAAATGAAAAAATACATATGGACAACAAATGCATGAAAAAATGTTCAACATCCTTAGCAATCAGGGAAATGCAAATCAAAGGTCAAAGGTACAGTGAGATTTCATCTCATTCCAGTTAGAATGGCAATCATAAAGAATAAAAATAAAATAAATGCTGGTGATGATGTGAGAAAAAAGGAACATTTATATACTCTTGGTGGGATTATATATTAATACAACCAATATGAAAATCAGTATGGAGTTTTCTTGAAAGACTAGGAATGGAACCACCATATGACTGCAGCTAAATCACTCCTTCCTATTTACCCAGAACAATTAACACCAGCATAGTACAGTGATACATGCATACCAATTTTTATAGCAGCACAACTCAGAATGGCCAATTTATGGAACCAGCCTAGATGCTATCAACAAATGAATGGATAAGGAAAAGGCGGTGTATACACACAATGGAGTTTTACTTAGCCAAAAAGAAGAATGAAATTTGTAGAGAATCAGAAGTAATGACTGCAGGCATTCTTGCATACAAGACGCTTTGCGGTCCTTGGTGGGAATTGCCTGCAAACAGAATTTTCTGCCAAGAGAGAAATCAGAAGTTACGATGACAGGTGCTCTTACAAACAAGGACTTTGT
This sequence comes from Glaucomys volans, assembly GCA_020662805.1. Taxonomy (NCBI): domain Eukaryota; kingdom Metazoa; phylum Chordata; class Mammalia; order Rodentia; family Sciuridae; genus Glaucomys; species Glaucomys volans. The sequence goes on along the minus strand of JAJEJO010044252.1, from coordinate 3,321 downwards.
AGTCCTTGGTGGGATTGCCTGCAAACAGGATTTTCTGCCAAGAGGTCAGAAACAGAGAGAACATTGCTTGCAAACAAGAATGTTTCTCTGGCCCTGAGAAAGGACAGAACTCGAAATGTTTCAGTCTAGGATAGATTAAGATACAGTTCAAGGAGTGGTTATCTGGCTGTTGCGCATCTGCCCTAGCCATTGCTGTTGGTGATTTGCCTGCTTTGCCTGGGAATTCATTGCTGTTGGCTTTTTGCCTTGTTTGTCTGTAGGGGTATAAAAGGCTAAAATCATATGTAATAAGGGATTTAAAAAAAAGGATCATTGCATGCTGACCTGTGTCAGAAATTTCTTCCCTTCCTGAATTCCCTGCAAAATTATTTAATTTGCAGGAAAGTTGATGGAACTGAAAAGTAAGTTAAGAAAATTAAGCCAGACTCAGAAAGTCAAAGGTCAAATGTTTTCTCTCATATATGGAAGCTAGAGAGAAAAAAGGAAAAAATGAAACTCATGAAAATAGAAGAAAGACCAGTAGAGTAGAAGAAGGTGATCAGGAGAAGAGAGAAAGAGAGGAGGAGGGGAGGCACTGGGGAATTAAATTGATTGAATTATGTTACATGTATGTATGAATATGTAACAATGAATTCCACTATTATGCATCATTATTATGCACCAATAAAAATATCTTTAAAACTAAAAAAATAGTAAATTGTATGAGACTTTGACTTTTTTTTCAATTAAGTGCATGTTTTGTTTTATTTAGAAGACAATAAATGTTTTCTCCCTCCCTAAGCATGAACATGGCAATTCTTGAATAGTACCTTGGTCTTGTTATCTATTTATATGTCTTAATTCCCTACTGTCTTAGCTTGGAGTCCTCCAAAAGCTGACTCACAGAGAAGAACTTGTGGCTAGGAGTTACTTTTGGAGATGATTACAAGAATCACTGTGAAGAAATGGAAAGTGTGAGGAAGGTGATGGTGAACAGCCTGGCACTGTGGTGATGGGGCTCAGTCCTGCAGGAATCTTCTGAAAGACTCCACAGAACACACCTCAGAATTATCCTACCAAGGTACCAAGGGCCAAGGAACCTAGGGTATCCACCCACTCACTGCCCTCCCTAACTGACTGAGGGTTGCTCTGTTGACTTCTCTGTCCCTGTGTATAAAGTCCACACCCAGAGAAAGTGCTGAGACAAAAATAAGTATTCAAGAAAGTAAGGCATCAGGAGGTATGGAAATTGTCCACCAACATGGCAGATGACCTCTGGGGTAGTCCAAGGGGATATGGGTGGGGCACTGGCAGCATCTGCTACGTCTGGTAAAAGGCCAGCTCTCGAGGACAGGGCCTACATCTCCCCAGTGTCTGGCACAAGCATGGTCATAGAGTACTGGTGTATATTTGGATGGTTGGAGAAAAAGAGAGGAGGGCAGACAGACAAATAAGCAAAGGACTGTAGTAAAAGAACTGGATGAACAGCAGGTGCCTGGGAGTTGAGGAAATTGAAACTGAAGACTTGAATCCAAATTATAATTTTGAGACAATTTTACTACACACACACACACACACACACACACACACACACACCTCCAAAGGCAAAGGAGAATTAAGCCCCCAAATAAATGCCCCAAACTCCATTCTACTCTAGTTGCCTTCAAGGCCATATTTCGGTTAGGAACTTTGTGTGTGTGTGTGTGTGTGTGTGTGTGTGTGTGTGTGGCGTCACTTGCATAAATCACATTAACTGTATTCTTTGCTCAATAGCTGGTTTACACCAGGGCAGCCAGCTGTGCCAAGACAGCTGCTTAATTAGAATGGTCTTAAATCAACACAGATGCTTAAGTGTGTGCAGCACTGAGTTCCCCCCCAACCCCGCCTCCTCACTCCTCCCACTAACTTGATATTTATGGTATTTTTAAAGCTAAACGTAGAAGAGGGAACTCAGAGCACAGGGACAGAAGGCAGGTGAACATGTGGGATCAGCCACATAACCAACATGAGTCCATCCCTGGCCTGGAAGGATGACAGGAAAAATGAGTGCAAAGATTCTTTCTCCCAGGTAGAATCAGAGTGACACAGGAGCACAGGCCCCAGAGCCACCTAGGCCTGTGGCTCCCCAGCTTTCTCTCACCTCAGGGCCCTGAGGTCAAATACATCCTTAAGTGGAACATAAACAAATGCACCAATGTTTGTTTTTCGAGAAAAGTTGCCAGCTGAGTTTATCAGAGCTTCTCCAGGTGGGTAAAAGAATGTCTGTCACCTTGGAGTAGGTCTTTCTGTGTCTGAGGGGAGCCTAGAGCTCCCTCTCTTGGGCATGCAGAGGCATAGGGGTGCTGGGAGAGATGTGACAGGATATTTGGTGGCACATTGCCTCAGGAGAAAAAGGAGAGGGGTGGAGCAGGAGGGCAAAGTTGCAAAGTGACCAAGGAACCCCAGGGAGGAGACACATGGAGATGGACTCTTCCTTTAGGTTCTTTGACAGGTTGAGAAAGGGTTGGTGGGTTAAGATGACCTTTACCAAGGCTCACAAGAGGTCAACTGAGAGCAGGCAAGGGGCATCAGGTCTATACCAGGGTAAGGGAAGCCCCCTGACCCTGAGTTTGCCATATAGGAAGAAGAAGCAAAGTAGTGACTAAGCCTCCAGTCTGCTGTGTCCTGGGATCCCCAGTCAAACAGAATGAAGGTATTGGGAAGTGCTGAGCTTCCTGCTAGTTTAGGTAACTAATCAAAAAAGGAGGCAAAAGGGCTGCACTTGCACCTCTGCCTGGTGGGTTGTGCTAATTGAATAGATGCGAGCTGGGAGCTTTAGAGGAAGCAGACTTCCTGGGTTCTATCCAATGGCAAATCCTAGGTCTAAAGGTCAGCAGCTCCTCACTGGCACTGTGACACCCCAAAAGCTGATACTTTATAGAGAAAAAAAGGCCCCCCTTCTTCTGGAGAGAATATGGAGACCCTCTCCCATGCCCATGGTGGGATGGCTCCAACTCTTGCCCCTTCCTGTATCCACCACCTTTACTGTCTCACCTCCCATGGGCAGACATACCTCTCCGCCCCGGACTCAGTCATGTGACTTATCTTGGTCAATAAGATGTTGGCAAACATGGCTCAAATGAAAAATGCTTGCGCAGTGGAGCTTCTCACTCTTGTGCTTCCACCATGTCAGTGAGAAAGGGAGAGACACATGTGGAGCAGAGCTACCCAGCTGCCATCCCAGTACCAGCTGTAAAACTCAAGAAAGGGCGACAGGGGGACTCGGCGGGTAGAGCTCCCAAAGGCGGCGGCTGGCAAAAAGGACTGCACTCGCCAGAATCAGACAATAGTGGTAGCTTGATT
>JAJEJO010044245.1:0-19292 GCA_020662805.1 Glaucomys volans | reverse complement strand
CATCACCAAATTGCTAGTAAATCCATAAGCTGTGAATCCATAAGTTGTAAATTCATAAGTTGCTCATCCAAGAAAACTGCCCGTTTGCTTATTGTTATAAAAAGCTTGCTGTACTTTGGCTCGGGGCTCTCTGCCTCCGTCCTGCTGTTAGGACATGTAGGGAGCCCCAAGCATGCTTGGACAATAAACCCTGTGTGTGTTGCATGAGAAGGTCTCTTGGAGTCTTCCTTTGCGGGCGGTAGGTGTCTCGACCCTAACACCAGCACCACACACCAGTCATGAGTGTTATGAAACAAAATTACAGGCCACCATGGGAGCATAGTCCATCGACGAATGAAGGTGATATGGATGAGCCAGTTTAGTGAGATGAGTTCAGAAAGGTTTGCCTGACAAAGTGATATTTAACCTAAGACATAAAGGTTAAGTAGGAATTCCCCAGGTAAAGATTTGGGGAATGAAAGCTCCAGGAAGATGATGCAACAGTATACACATGCAAGGAGGACAAGAACACTTTCCACTTTCCCTTTCCCATCTGTTGACTCCTTCATTGTTTGTATTCTAAAACAACTATGAAATTTCTGAATTTAGATAAATTATTAGGATTTCACTCTTAGTAACCTTGCTCTCAGGGATGATACAAAACAATTCCATATCCCTTTATTTACCAATCCATGAAAACACCAATAATGCTGAGGCATGTTACCCTATGGAATTTAAGGTGTAATATATTAACTCTAATTTACTTATTTTGCTGTAATAACCAAGATCAGACAAGTATTTTGAATAGTATTTGCCATCTCTTTCCTGTGGAAAAGTCCTAATAAAACAATTTAAAATTACATATTTTACAGACATCAGCATTTTTTTAATTGTCCACCTAGCCTTGTGAGGTTAGATATATTTTACCTTCATTTATTTACCAAATTTAAATTGAACCTTTTTAATCACGTGAATCAAATATACCTGGATTCATTTTTTTTCTTTTAGCGCTCTCTATGTTAATCTCTAATATCATGTACATGATATTTGGACACAGTATACATTTAAACAAAGGCCTTGTAGGTTTTTATCTCCATTGCAATGTAACAAGATGTTCAAAAATCTAAGTTGAATAAAAATAGGAACTCACCAAAAGGTATAAACTCAGCAAGTACTTGGCCAGCTGTTAGTTATTCTCAAATAAAACACTCTTTTGGTTTTTTTTCCCTTGGGTTGGAAATTGGTCTCCTACTGGGCTTTTTGCTTCCTCTATTATCATTTCAATATAAGTTCTACTTGAGATTTGGTTCCAGCAGAAACCTGATATCTCAGGCACTTTAAGCATTTTTATCAGGACAGGGTTTGGATGCTTAAGAGCTCTGTAACGGGCTTTTGTTATTCCTTCTGGGTGGAGGCACATGTCATTTACATATTGTAAAACAATTCACTGTGGGGTGCTGTAACAGTGGGGTGGGGTTGGACCTGGTGGTTTCTTCTCCCCCTCGGGAGGGTGTGAGGGCGGGTGCCCCCGGATCCATCTTCTCCCTCCCTCAGCCCCTGGCTTTTGGCAGGGTTACCTGAGTCTTGAGGGATTGGTATCAGCGCAAGCTGCATTTAAGTCTGGTCTGGCCTTTGCCATCAAAACCAGTGCAGCTTCTCCTAGTTCCCAAACTAGCTGAAAGGCAATGCTTAAGCCATAATCCAAATTTGAATGTAAGGCACTCGATTCTGATGGTTTGGCTGCCCAATGCCCTGAGGGCACCAACGAACCTTGAAAATGGGCCATTTTGATTCACAAAAGTTTCTTAAGTTACATCCATTAACAAAAGCTCCGTAGTCAGTGGCACGTTCTTGGAAGTCCTGAAAAGTATCTAAAAAACAAGTTAGAACAGTGGGGCACGTGGTTGACTATGTCCCATAGTAGACTGTCCTGGAGAGAGATGCTACATCGAAAGCAAAGCCAAAACACAGAAAACACAAATGGCTGAACCAGACTAACAAGACAAATACAGACAGACATTCACCGACCAGATTAGGCCCCACGCGTCCTACCAGACTGGACCCCACAGGGGGGGGGCCCACCAGATTGAACCCACGAGGGGGTTCACCAGACTAGGCCTCATGAAGAGGCCTACCAGGAGCCAGGAGTGACGTCTCACCCTGACCTGGGACTGGTGTAAGCGATTGCATCCAGCCTGACCACGTCCCCCAGATACAGAAAGCTGACTCATGGAAACAGGATACCAGGTGGCTTTGTCCAGAAGGGCATCCTGAAAAAGGGCTGGGGTTCCCCCAAGAGTGAGGCTGAGGCACGTCTGTCAGGAGCTCCCCTCTACTCAGGGTGGGTTTCCCAGGCAACCATCACAGGAGGCCAATTTAGGCGTGAGGGCTTGGAGAAATCAGATCTCACTGGGACCTCCAAATGTTGTACCCAAAGAAAATAAAATCATCCAAGCTGATCACGTAAAGCCAAAAGAAGCCTTTATTTTTTACACTGACCAGTGAAGACCTCCCTTACACCTAAAAGCCGGATCCTGGGAAATCGCATTAATTCTGTTGTTGCCAACTTTTATAGGGCTGGGGAAGGGATTAGGGCGGGGCTGTAGGGAGGGGGGTTAGGGTGGGGCTGACTCTCTCCTGATGGCACTAGAGAATCTTTTTGGGAAGTATAACAAGGGGAATTAGCATGCCTGTTGCTAAAGGCTCAGTCCTTGTCCCCAAAGCCAATCTAATAACGAGGACACGGTTTTAAGATAAAGGATAAAGCAGGTTTATTGTTTTGCTAGCAAAGGAGAAACACAGGGCACTCCTGTCCCAAAGGCTGTAATTCTGCCAATCAGCAGGAACAGGGGGCTTCTAAAGAGGTGATTCAAAGGCTCAAATTCCAGGTGTTCTCTGTTGTAGTTGTAATTCACTTGTTGCTTTGGAGATAGTAATTTCTTACATCTTCTGGTGCCATCCCCAAAGTCAGGATTACTTCCTTCCTGTGGTGGGTGTTAGCTCAAGGACAGATAAATCTGCCTAAATTGGGCAAGAAGGGTAATCCCGTTTCCCCTGAGATTAGGGAGGAGGAGAAATTAGGAAGGAGCAGGGAAGTAGGAAGAGAAAACCTAAGTCAGTTGCAGTGTCAGAGCAGCAAGGGCTACATTCAAAGCATAAAGTGGGCCACTGTTACACACCCATCACTTAAACTTTTATGATTTCTGTATGGTGAATACATTCAAATTACTCTCTCCTATTTTGAGATGGATAACACATTGTTAATTATATTCATCCTTCTGTGTGATAGAACATTAGAACTTTTTCTATCAAACAATACTGAAAAAATTATTTACATGGGGAAGAATGAAACGAAGCCTAGCTCTCATAAGTTACAAATATGAACTGAAAATGGATTAAAGATTTAAACATAAGACCCAAATCTGATTGTTTTTTAACTTGTGATCCCTGCCCAAAACTACATGTTAGGAATGGATGTATCACAAGAAGTATGAACCCTCCAGCCACTTCTGACAAACTGAATTTTTTTTGGGGAACCAGGGATTGAACTCAGGGGCACTCAGCCAATGAGCCACATCCCCAGCCCTATTTTGTACTTTATTTAGAGACAGGGTCTCACTGAGTTGCATAGTGCCTTGCCTGTGCTGAAGCTGGCTTTGAACCCATGATCCTCCTACCTCAGTCTCCTGAGCGGATGGGATTACAGGACTGTGCCACCACGCCCAGCTAAAACTGAATTTTTGACCCATTCTCAGGGGTATGTCACTGCTCTTAATCATTGTGTTCTACTCCTTGATTGCAGGCTTCAAAAATGACTCTTAGCCTGACTTTACCTAATTTTTCTCCTCGTACATATCCTAATAAGGCAGTTTACTTAATGCAGGTGTTCCCAGAAAGGGATGTAGCTTTTTCAAGACTGCTTTAAGTGTTCAGGACAAAAGAGGTGGGAGGTTATGAAAAACTATTTTCAAAAATTTTGAAAACTCCAAACACTATCATGAATGTATATCTTTCTGGTCATGTTTTTTTTTTTTTTTTTCCTGTGAAAATACTTTATCCTACCCACAAGGTATGTAGACAAAAATGTCTGGGAGAAAAAAAAGATGACTTTAGGTGAATGTTAAGTATTGATTATTGAACAGAGCATGTTGATTTTGTAAAAATAAAGAAAAACCCAATCCCACCACCTCTGGAGGCTCAGGTGTGGGCCAGGGGCAGGAGAGACATTCATGATCATTGTGGATTTTTTCATTTGTTTTATTCTTCTTAGATATACATGACAGTAGAGTGTATTTGGACATACATACATTGAGTATAACTTCACATTCTTGTCGTTGCACATGATGTGGAGTTCCACTGGTCGTGTATTCATATACTAGCATAGGAAAGTTAGGTCAGATTCATTCCACTGTCTTTCCTATTCCCATCCTCCTCCCTTCCCTTCATTCCCCTTTGTCTAATCCAATGAACTTCTATTCTTCCCCTCTCCCCACCCCTTATTGTGAGCTAGCATCTTCATATCAGAGAGAACATTAGGCCTTCAGTTTATTTATACCCAAAGGACTTAAAATCAGCATACTACAGTCTCACAGCCACATCAATGATCATCGTTTTTAAAAACTATTTCTGGAAACGTTCTTCTGTACTTGAAGGAAAGCTCCCTATGTGGCCTTTCCAAATGACTCCAAGTGCTTTGAATTCAAAATTCTTAGCCAGTGTTCATACCTGAAACAGAGGAATAGCTCCAGATTTTGTATTTTCCATGAATAGCTCCAGACCCTGGACATGAGGCTGAAAAACTGATGTTATGTTTTTTGATGTCTTTGGAACCCACTGCTTTAGTCAGTTTCTCTAAAACCAAGAGTAATTTAAATTATTTTTAGACTAGACTGGGAAGCCTATGGCAGGGGTTTCCATGATGAAGGCCACAATTGTGACCCTAGTAAGATGTATTGTCTGACAAAAGTAGGTCCCACCTGGGGGTGAATAACAATTTCAAACTGTTTTCTTTTTGTTTTCCCAGTGCTGGGGGTGGAACCTAGGACTGCATGCATGCCCATCAAGCACTCACACTGAGCTGTATCCCCAGCCCATAATTGTAAACTTTTTTATTGCTAGGGGTAACACAGTATGTGCTTCCTGGGATTGTGGTTTTTGTGTGTTCCCTGACTGGCATGACACTGCCTCAGTCCTGGAAGGATTTCAGGCCAATTTAAACTTACTGATCAGAGTTGTGCTATGCCTGAATGGCTTAAAATAAAATAAATATAGAAACTTCAGTATTCACATGACTTTCTAAACTAGACCTCTGTACTTAACACAACTTATTTTAAATTGGCTAAATGTAGGACCCCTATGGGGCATAACCAAGATCAATACTAAAGATTGGTGTTACCCTGCTGCATGGGGTTCTGATAATAATTTTGCTAGCTAAAGGTTGTCAAATTTCTTGATTTTTATTGTACAGTCCCCAAGAAATAAAATTCTCAAATACCATGTCCCAGAAATGGAAAAAACAATTCCCGGAAACTGAGGGGTGACCTTTAAATTAAAGAAGTTGGAAGTCCCTAAAGGCCTAAATGTACCATCAGGAGGGAGAGACAGCTAACCGCTAATGGCTAACATCTGCTTCCGTAGCGTGGCTTGCTTGCATTGGCTAGAAACAGTGACTATACCACCCACCCCACTCACACGTCATTTTCCCTATAAATGCTGATAATGAAGGAACTAGCCCATGGTTCCCCTCCACATCGTTTTTAGGTGTGTGGGTGGTTGTCACTGGCCAGCTTTAATAAAGGCTTCTTTTGACTTTAGGTGAATGGCTTGGATGATCTTGTTCTCGTCGGGTTTAACATATCAAAGATCTAACTTTTGGTTTCGTTGATTTCCTCTAATGCTTTTTATCCCTCTCTCACTTATTTCTACTCTATAGTATTTCCTTTCTTCTGCTGCTTTGAGTTTAGTTGGCTCTTTGTTGAATTTCTTAAGATGAAACATTGTTATTGATTTAAGATATTTCTTTTTAAATATAAAAGTTCAGAGTGATAAATTTCCCTCTAAACTGTATTTTTTATATATTGAAATGAATTTGGCTGAGACTTTTGTTTTTAGATTCTTAATCATTGTACACAATTTTTAAAACAGACTTTTATGCTTATTTATTTAGCCTTTGGGGAGTTTCTATAGTTTGTGGTTTTGAGGAATTGGCCAGTTACATCTAAGTTGTCAACTTCATGTGTGCATATTTGTGCATAGTATTCCATTATTCTTTAATTACCTGTATGATCTGCATTAAATGTTCCCTCTCTCATTCTTTTTTTTTTTTTGGAACCAGGATTGAACTCAGGAGCACTCAACTGTTGTGCCCAGATCACGAATCCCCAAAGACCACCAGGAAGCTTTCTCTGATGCAAAAGCAAGAGGACCTTTATTGCAAGCTGAAGCCTGGACTCTCAGCATTCACTGATGCAGCAGGTACTGGCTGAGAGCCCCAAGTCTAGATTCAGCGGGATATTTATGAGCTCCACAGTAGAGCAGGAAATTTGAACAAAGCAAGGTACATGATTAGCTGATCTTTCAACATACATGGTTTGGCATGCTTCCATTGGCTTAGGGTACCCAGGTCTTAACACACTGACACATATGGTTTGGAATGTTAGACATTGGCTTGTCAGCTCCCGATTGGTTGTTTGCCAAAGGTCAATCCTAATCTTGATCTATGTGGTATACTATTGTTCTAGTGGTCTTCCTGGAATCAGCAATCTGAGCTCCAGGAAATAGAAATCTAGGCCTGGAATCTTTTATGCCCTAAACGCAGCCTGTCATGGCTGCGGTTCAGCTCCCTTTTCACGACCACTGAGCCACATCCCCAGCCCTATTTTGTATTTTATTTAGAGACAGGGTCTCACTGAGTTGCTTAGCACCTTGCCCTTGCTGAGGTTGGCTTTGAACTCGCGATCCTCCTGCCTCAGCCTCCCAAGCTACTGGGATTACAGGCATGTGCCACCACGCCCGGCTTCCCTCTTTCATTCTTGATGCTGATAATTTGTGTTTTCTTTTTAATTCTTGGTAGAGGTTATATAATTTTTTTTAATCTTTTCAGAGAGCCTGCTCTTGTTTAATTGATTCTTTTCCTGATTTATGTTTTATTAATTTCTATTCTTATCATTGTTGTTTTCCATATTGTTTGCTTTGGGCTTATTTATTCTCTGTCATTTAATGGGGGGGGGGGTTAGGTTACTACTTACAGATTTTCCTTTTCTAATATAAGGATTTAATGCTACAACTTTCCATCCAGCTGCTTTACACATATTTTTATATGCTGTACTTTTATTTTTATTCAATGCACAATGTTATTAAATTTTAATTGAATTCCCCCCTTTGACTCATATGGGTGTATCATTGAATTTCCACATTTGGAGATTTTCCTGTTGTCTTTCTATCATTGAATTTAAGTTAAATTATGCTATGATCTGAGAGCATGCTTCATATATTTCTATTGTATTACATTTATTAAATTCAGACTTATTGCCTAGAATATGGTCTGTCTTGGGCAAGTGTAGCACAAACACTTGAACAATTTTATTGTTATTGTCAAGTGAAAGGTTCTACAAATGTTTGATGCATTATTAACTACTGTATCCTTGCTGATTTTCTATCTATTGTATCTATTACTAAGAGGGGCATGTTGAAGTTTCCAAGAATAATTGTAGATTTTTCTATTTTCCTTTTTAGTTCTATTAGATTTTACTTTGTTATACTCCCCCAAAAGATTCTCAAATACCATCAGGAAGGAGAGTCAACCCCACCCTAATTCCTTCCCCTTCCTACAGCCCCACCCTAATTTCTCCTCCTCCCTATAAATACTGGCAGCGAGGGAACTGGCCCGGAATTCCCAGACACACTGCTTTTAGGTGTATGGGTGGTCCTTGCTGGCCAGTTAAAATAAAGGCTTCTTTTGGCATTATGTGAATGGCTTGGATGATCTTTTTGTCGGGTATAACAACTTCATGTCTTATGAAGTTCTATTGTTAATGGCATATGCATTTGAGTTTGTCATGTCTTCTCAGTGAAAAATCCTTTCATCATTAAGCAATATACCTCTTTACTCTTGTAATTTTATTCATTTTTCAGTCTACTTTGACATTAATATGTCATTCCAGCGTTCTCAAACTTTTTCATAGTGTATCTTTTTTCCATCGTTTTATATTTAATTATATTTGTAATAAATATCTTGTACATGGCATATAGTACAGTCATTTAAAAAAACAATCTGAGAGTCTTAATTTGTGATGGTAAAGGTGACTGAAACCTGGTCAGAGAGCACCGTGGCATTTTCACTTAACTCTTGTCTGATCCCACTTTCCCACACTCAGTGGCAATCTGACAGTTGTAATTTCACATTACTTTTGTGATTTTCTGATGCCAGAGGGAGAAAATTGCACTTCTCAATGAATTTTGCTTTTCTGTTTTTGTAACAGTGGTCCACATTTTGCTTTGAATATAACCCGTCCTACTCTGCCATTGAAACTTATTTTTTAAACAGAAATGTGTCTTTCTCTTCCTCTCTCCCTGTTCCTCAGTAATCTCTCCCCCTCTCTAATCTCAGGGGAAACAGGAATGCCTTTCTTCCCTATCCTAGGCAGATTTATCTGTCCCTGAGTACACACCCACAATAGGAATGAAGTAATCCAGACTTTGGGGATGGCACCGGAGATCTCAGAAATGACTATCTCCCAAACTAACAAGTGAATTACAACTCCAGAGAACACCTGGAATGTAGCCTTTGAATCACCTCTTTAAAACCCCCTATTCCTTCTGATGGGCAGAATCACAGCCTCTGGGACAGAAGTCCCCTGTGTTTCTTCTTTGCTAGCAAAGCAATAAACCATTTTCCTTTTTCTCAAATCCACATCCGGGTTATTGGATTGGCATCATGGACGAGGACCCAGCATTTGGTAACATTCTGACCCGTTAGAAGGTTCTCTGAAAGGGTAACCAAAAGGGATGGCCTTGATTTCACTTTCTAGGAACTCTCCCTTTGAGGAAAAGCAGAGTACCAAAGGGACTTGTAGAAAATATTTAAAAGTGAATGACGTGAGTGGCTGCTATTACCAAGGGCAAACAAAATTCAACTGGGCGAAATAATAAACAAACCAAAAATCCAGTGAGGAAAGTCTGGAAGAGGGAAATATGTGGAAATTGAATACTTTTGTAACTGAAAACTCGGTCCTCATCCTTGATGCCAATCCAATAATGAAGAAAAAGTCTTGAGTAAAAGGAAAATGTTTTCTCTGCTAGCAAAGGAGAAACACAGGGGACTCCTGTCTCAGAGCCTATGATTCTGCCCATGATGAGGAACAAGAGTTTTTTAAAGAGGTGATTCAGAGGAAATGATTAGGGAGGAGAGATCAGGAAGAATATCAGGGAGGAGAAGTTTTGGAAAAGAAAAAAAAACATGTAAGTTTCAAAGCAACAAGTTATATAGTCAAAGCATCAAGTGAACCCCTGTTACACTTTGAAAAAATTCCACATAATTTAGAAGGGGTGTGCTTAGCCAGAGCACACTGCATGCTTAGGGGAAAAATTAAAAATAAAATGGTACTAAGCTTTCACCTCCACATGATCTTCAAGTTCTACACAAGCAGGAGGTAAAGGTGAGGATTGTAAAGTGCCTGGTTGAGGGTTGAAAGCATCTTCCACTATACTCAGTGTCTACCTTTAAGACTGGGAAATTTTTTTTGGCTCCAGGAATTTAAGGCAATCTCTGTTAAATCATTAGCTCACCACTAAGTTAACAGAACAGATTTTGATGATCACACATGACAAACATTACAGTGTTTACAAAGAGTTTAGAAAAATCACTAAACAACTAGAACCCTCAAAACCAGCAACAGCAGCAAGCCTTTGTAAGGGAAGGAGAATACCAGCAATGGTAGCTACATGGGTATTATGTTCTTTATTTCTCCATATGGCTGCAAGTCAATACCTAGTGACCTTTAGGATTTCTAGAGTTATCATATAATAATGTTGATAATGTCCATTTCTTAATAAAAAATTCCAAATCATGCAATAAAATATGAAAGGATAGTCTGTTCACAGTAAAAAAGAATGAAATAGAAATTGTCCATGAGGAGGCTCAGATATTGTATTTACAAGATGTATTAAGTAAAACATCTTAAATAAACTCAAAGAGTTAAATGAAACCAGGAGAATGATGGCTCCCCAGAGAATCTCAATACAGGGATAGATATTCTATTAAAATATAAGAAATTCTCAGCAAGTTACAGTGGTGCGTGCCTGTCATACTAGCAACTTGGGAGGCTGAAGCAGGAGGATCACAAGTTTAAAGCCAGTCTCAGCAACTTAGTGAGGCCCTGTCTCTAAATAAAATATTTATAAAGGTCTGGGGGACTGGGATTGTGACTCAGTGGTAGAGCACTTGTCTAGCATATGTGAGGCTCTGGGTTCCATTCTCAGCACCACATATAAATAAATAAAATAAAGTTCTATTTGTTATACCTGATGAGAATGAGATCATCCAAGCCATTCACATAAAGCCAAAAGAAGCCTTTAATATAGCTGGCCAGCGATGACCACCCACACACCTAAAAACGGTGTGGAGGGGAATCATGCACTAGCTCCTTCATTGTCAGCATTTATAGGGAAAATGACGTGTGAGTGGGGTGGGTGGTATAGTCACTGTTTCTAGCCAATGCAAGCAAGCCACGCTACGGAAGCAGATGTTAGCCATTAGCGGTTAGCTGTCTCTCCCTCCTGATGGTACATTTAGGCCTTTAGGGACTTTCCAACTTCTTTAATTTAAAGGTCACCCCTCAGTTTCTGGGAATTGTTTTTTCCATTTCTGGGACATGGTATTTGAGAATTTTATTTCTTGGGGACTGTAACACATTGACAACTAAAAAGTATCTTAATAGAATTGGGATGTGGCTCTGTGGTGAAGCACCAATGGGTCCAATGCCTGATACCAATTTAAAAAAAAAAAGAGAGTGAGAAATTCTGGAACAGAAAAGTATAGGGATAGAAATGACAAAAAAGAGAAATTGTGGAACAAGAGAGTATAACAACTATAAAATGAAAAATTCAGTGGAAGAGTTCAACAGTTGATTTAAACATTCAGAAGAAAGAAACAGTGAGTGTAAAGATATGTTACTTGAAATTATCCACTGTGGAAAGCAAAGAGAAAAAAATGAATAAAAATAAACAGTGCTGAAAGAAGCTGAAAGACAGCATAAAGCATGCCATCATATGGTTTATGAAAGTAATGGTGGAGAGAAAGGACACAAAAGGATAGAATAATATTTGAAGAAAGTCTCTGAAAACTTCCTAAATTTGATAAAATACATGAATCTATACATCTAAGAATGATAACAAACTTCAAGTGCAAGAAACTTAAGGAGATACACACCACACAGCACTGTACTAAAATTATTGAAATTCATGACAAAGAATCTTGAGAGAAATCAAGAGAGAAGTGGCCCTCGTACACAAAGTGTCCTCCATAAGATTAACAGGTGGTTTCTTTTTACTGAAGGGGCAAGAAAGACCTGGGATAATACATTAAAGTATTGAGGGGAAAAAAAAAAACAAGAAAAGTCTGTCAACCAAGAATTGTACGACCGGCAAAAGCATGCTTCAAAAATGAATAAATTAAGACATTCTAAGATTTTTCAAAAGTTGAATTTGTCACTAGCAGACTTTCCCTATATGAAATGGAATGGGAATCCTTCAGGTTGAATTAAAAGTACACTAGACAGGAACATGAGGTCATATGAACAAATAAAGTACATCAGTAAAAGTGACTTCATAGGTATTACAGGTTGAATTGTGTCCACCCAGAAGTTATTTTGCAGTCCTAACTCCCAGTGATACTGGTGTTAAGTAACAGGGCTGAGTCCCATTGCCCCAGTTTTGAAGATTGAATATCCCAAAATTGTGGAGGCAAGCATAGAAAGCAAGTTTATTTAAAGAATACATCAGAGATAGGCTTCTCCAAAGAGAAGAAGCCCGAGAGTTGGGTGTCTCAGGAAGTGTGAGAGCCCTGTCCCTTTTATAGATTTCAAATTTCCTTTGTTCTCATGCCCCCTTCTCTTATCTTACCTACATGTCCAGTGACTAAAAGGTGGAGTGATCCAAGGCCAAGAACCGAGCAGCCCAGTTGTACAGGCAGAAACGGAGTGGCCCAGGGAAAACTTATTAACCACTCCTTGTTGGAAGAAACAATTGCCTAGAGGCAGGTAACCTTGGCAACAGGTGAGGGGGGAGGTGTCCTGAAGGTATTATCATTTTATTTTATTTTCTTTCAAACCAGCCCCCCCATCTTCTCATCCCACCAGATCATTCATTACCTATACTGACTATACTTTTGCCCCTCACCTGTACATAAAAATGTGTAATTTAGAGTCTTTGCAGTAGTAATTATTTAAGACAAGGTCATACTGCTACTGGTTGGCCTTTAATATAATATGACTAATGTTGTAAGAAGATATGAAAACACATAGGGAAAGTGATATGTGATAATGGAGGCATAACACAGAGTAACTTATGTACAAACCAAGGAAAGCTAAAGATTGTAAGCTATCACCAAAAACTAGAAGAGAGGCATCAGTTTCCCCTTTAGAACCTGCAGAAGGAATCAATGTGGTTGACACCTATATTTCAGACTTCCAACTTCCAGAAATATTAGAAAATACATGTGTCATGTTTCAAGCCACCACTCTCTTAATTTGTTATGGCCACCTAGTTTGTGGTAATTTGTTACAGTAAAGTATATTAAATGGGTAAATATAAAAGTCAGTATTATTACATTATTGGTACGTAACTCCTCTTTTCCTGTTTTATCTTAAAAGCAAATATATAAAACAATAACTAAATGTATTTTGATAGGAACATAGTGAATAAAGATGCAATTTGCGAGATTAACAATATAAAGGAATAGGGATGGAGTTGTATAGGAGCAGAGAGTTTATATAGTAGTGAAAGTAAATTGGTAATAATTCAAACTGTATTGTTATAAATTTAAGATAGTAATTGCAACCCCCAGGGTAGCTTAAAAATGTAGAGAAAAGGAAATGCAAAAAGAATAAAAATGATACTATATAAAAATGAATTAGACACAAAATACAGTAATGGAGAAAATAAAGAACAAAAAGTATAAAAATACAGAAAAAATGCAAATGTTAGAAGTAAATATCTCCTTATAAATAACCACTTTAAATGTAAATGCATTGTATTCTTAAAGACAAAGATTGACAGAATGGATAAATGAAATATGATCCAATTTTATATTGTCTACAAAAGATGCACTTTATTTTTGGTGCCATTATATTTTTATTTTTAGCTGACCATTTTTAAAATTTTTATGTGTTCTTTTTAGTTATACCTGATAGAATGTATTTTGACATATACATACATGGAGTATACCTTTAAATATAAATATAAATATAGGTTGAAGTGAAAGGATCGAAATACATGTTTCACACAGATAGTAATCAAGATATAACTAGGATGGCTACAACAATATCAAATAAAACAGGCTTTGAGTCAAAAATTGCTAAAAGAGACAAGGAGGTTATTGATAAAAGAGTCCATCCATCAAAGAGCTATAATTACATACTCAATTAAGTAAAGACAGTTTTGCAATATGGGGACTTCAATGTTGTGCTTTTTATTAATGAAAGAACAACTAGAAAGAAAGTGAATAAGAAAATAGAGAATTTCAACACTATAAACTATGAAGACCTAACAAACATATATGGAAAATTCCTCCCAAGAGCACCTAAATACTTATTCTTCTCAAGCACACATGGAACATTCTCCAGAATAGACCATATTTGGGGCCACACAATTAGTGTTGGTAAATTTAAAATGATTAAAATCATACATAATATCTTTTCCAACCCCAATGGAATGAAAATAAAAATCATCAACAGAAGGAAAGGGAAATTTCCAAAATACATTGACATTAACACTTCTTTTGATGGTATTGGAGATTGAACCCAGGAGTGCTCTACCACTGAGCTATAGCCCCTGTTCTTCTTTTTTTTTTTTCATTTTAGTCAGGATCTCAATAAGTTCTGAGGACCATGCAAGTTGCTGAGGTGGCCTGGGACTTACTATCCTCTTGCCTCTTGGCCTCCTGAGTGTCTGGGATTACAGGTGTGTTCCACTGTACTCAGCTGAAATCAACACACATCTAAACAACTAATGGGTCAAAGACATACCAAGAGGAAGTGGATGATATTTGATAAATGAAAGTAAAATCACAACACTCCAAAACTTATGGGACTGTACGAAAGCATTTTTAATTTAGGATCTTTAAGATGAAGAGCACCCCTTCAATGATTAGGAGATATAGAAGATGGAAATAAAAACTGTAGTATTTACAGTTCCTGGATAAATACACAGCATGCCTAGTGGCCAAACACACTGAGTGCCATGGAATGGGAGAGAGAGAGAAAGAGACAGAGAGAGAGAGAGAGAGAGAGAGAGAGAGAGAGAGAAATCCATGATCCAATGTGCTCATTGGGATCCTGGGCATTATTCAAACGGGTTTCTTTAATGAACTTTTAATTGTGAGTTTAAAGCAAACAGGCATGAATTCTAGGAGGTCACAGTATGATTATGGGGTGGCCACTGTGCATATTTGCACAGTCCATGCAGAGTATGGGCATCAGAAAGGTGGTTCAAGTAGATTATATATAACTGTCTCACTGTCTCATATGGAATTGGTCATTCGGAGGCAGTTGTATAAGAAATATTTTGATTGACCACATAGAGGAAGGGTGTAGAATTGAAAACTGTGGTCAAGGGTGGCTGACCCCTGCTTCTGTTATGAGAAAGGTAAACATATTTAACATAAATGTCCTGACAATATAAAATTACAAGAATATAGCCAGGTGTGGTGGCACCCACCTGTAATTCCAGCAGCTTGGGAGGCTAAGACAGTAGGATCACAAGTTCAAAGCCAGCCTCAGCAATTCAGCAAGGCCTTAGCAACTCAACGATAACATGTGTCAAAATAAAAAGTGCTAGGGATGTGGCTTAGTGGTAAAGTGCCCCGTGGGTTCAATCCCTGAGTGAGAGCGAGAGCTAGAGCGAGAGCAAAAACCCGAACAGACCTATAACAAGTAAACGTATATAATCACTTGCCAAAAGTTTCCCAATAGGAAAAAGCCCAGGACTAAATGTTTTCATCGGTGACTTCTACCAAACATTTAAAGAAAAATTAATGTCAATAGTTACTCAACTTTTCTTAAAATAGAACAAAACAGTTTCTAACTCATTGCTGAGGTCAGCATTAAGATGAAGCAAAAGCCAGGTAAAGACTGTATAAGAAAAAAAAACTGTCCAATGACATCCCCAATGAATATAGACTCAAAACTCCTTGAAAATTGCTGGCAAACCAAATCCAGCACTACATTAAAAGGATTATAACCAGGACCTAGTGGGGTATATTCCAGCAATTCAATGGTAGTTCAACATATAAAAATCAATGTAACCACATTAATAAAATAAGGGGAAAACATGATCATTTCAGTTGATGCAGAAAATGTATTTGACAAAACCCAGAACCTTTCATGATAAAACTTACACACAAACACTCAAAAACAGAGGAATAGAAAGGACCTTCTTCAACGTAACATTAGACTTTTAGGAAAAACCCACAACTAATATGAAAGGCAATGGTGAAAGTATATCATACCAGAAGTTGTAGCCTGGAATTTTAGGCAAGACAAAGAAAAGGCATCAAAATTTAGAAGAAAAAAATTTAAACTATCTCTATTCACAAATGACATGATATTATATTTAAAAAATCTTTATGAATCCTCAAAAAACATATTTGTAGAATTGCTATAATATTTCTATAGTCTAACATTTAAAAATCCAAATAGAAAAGTAAGAAAACAATTCAATTTGCTGTGACATGATAAGGAATGAAATACTCAGGAATAAATTTAATAAAAGATTTACAAGAGATCCAAGATGGCGGATTAGAGGAAGGCTGCATTCCTACTTGCTCCGTGGATTCCTACTTGCTCGGGATTCAAACAGCAGGAATATGACTCTCAACGAGATTTAATATTCAAAGCACATATAAGGGGTCCCCAGGTGCCGCTCCAGAACCAACTCAGCCGGGCTGGGCTCGGCCCGCCGCGGGCAGCGAGCGACGATCCGGGAGCCGGACAGCTACGATCCGATCCGGGAGCGCCTGAACCTGCAGCTGCTTCGGAGCCACCGACCTGGATCTGCGACAGCCAAGTGAGTGCGGGTCCCCAGTAGCGCTTCGGAGTCACTGGCCGGGGCTCCAGCACCAGCCAGCGGCCTCCCAGGCAGAGACCGAGCATCTCAGGCTACCTGGGCATTCAGAGGCGTCCGGGAAACTCTGAGATCGCGGACTCTGGTGGGGAGATGGAACTACCCCACGCCATTTTGGCGGCTTAACTGGCGGAGAAGGCTCATTACCAGCTTCCTAGGGCCTTCGGCTGCGTCAGGGGAGCTTCAACCGGGAAACTCTGGGAACGCAGTCTCTGGCGGGAAGTGGGAACTATTCTGTGCCGCTCCCCCCAGCTTACCTGGCAGAGAGCGCCCATCTTGGGCTTCCCAGGCCCTCAAGCCGCACCTGGAGAGGTGGGCCCGGAGCCCCTTGAATCACTGACTCCGGCAGGGGAGGTGGAACTGCTCTGAGTTTGGCGGATTCCCTGGCAGTGGGGGTCCATTTCCAGCTTCCTGGGGACGCCAGCGGCTTCAGGGGGAGCTCCAGCCGGGACACTCTGAGAACGCAGTCTCTGGCAGGGAGTGGAAACTACTCTGCGCCACTCCCCCAGCTTCCCTGGGGCCGCCAGCAGTGTCAGCAGTGTCTGAAGTGATCGGGCAGGGAGCTTTGGGCCTTTGGCAATAGCTTACAGTGTCCCCAGGAGAGAGCAACCACCTGCCACTGCCTGAACCCCCAGCGAGGAGTTCAGGTCAGCCTGGGCTCTCAAGCCCAGTGTCTCCATCACTGAGCACAGTTCTGTGACACCACCCCAACTTGAACTAGTGCCCAGGCCCACACCCAGGCCCGGAGTCTACCACCTTGCTGTATCTAATTGTCTATCAACACTAGGCTGCCTCTGCCCAGAAGCATTGATCATTCCCAACCTGGAGGCAGTGGGACAGCACCTTTCTTGGGTCACCGCTTGATCAAACACCCCTCAAACAACAGAGGGGAAGATACACGAACACCATGAGAAAACACGGGAAGAAAGTGTCCCAATTAAACCTAGATGACATATCAAGAGAACCCAAAGACAGCATGGTAGAAGGAATGACAGAAATGGAGTTCAGAATGTTCATAATTAAAGTGATCCGAGAAGAGAATGATGTGACGAGAGAGCAGATTCAGGCTATGAATAATCAGTTAATAGAGCAATTGCAGGAAGCAAAAAATTACTTCAATAAAGAGATAGAAATTCTGAGGAAAAAACAAACAGAAATCCTTGAAGGAAACAAGGAAATGAAGGAAACAATAAACCAAGTTAAAAACTCAATAGAAAGCATAATTAACAGAATAGATCACCTGGAAGACAGAACCTCAGACAATGAAGACAAAATATTTAATCTTGAAAACAAAGTTGAACAAACAGAGAAGATGGTTAGGAATCATGAACGAACCCTCCAAGAAATATGGGACATCATGAAAAGACCAAATTTAAGAGTAATCGGGATTGAGGAAGGCGCAGAGATACAAACCAAGGGTATGAATAACCTATTCAAGGAAATATTATCAGAAAATTTCCCTAATATGATGAATGAGATGGAAAATCAATTACAAGAAGCTTACCGGACACCAAATGCACAGAATTACAACAGATCCACACCAAGGCACATTATAATGAAAATGCCTAACATACAAAACAAAGATAGAATTTTAAAGGCGGCGAGAGAAAAGAATCAGATTACCTACAGGGGGAAACCGATACGTATATCAGCAGGTTTCTCAGCCCAGACCCTAAAAGCAAGAAGGGCCTGGAACAACATATTTCAAGCTCTGAAAGAAAACGGATGCCAACCAAGAATCTTATATCCAGCAAAACTTACCTTCAGATTTGATGATGAAATAAAATCCTTCCATGATAAACAAAAGCTTAAAGAATTCACAAAGAGAAAGCCTGCCCTACAGAACATTCTCAACAAAATATTCGAAGAGGAAGAAACGAAAAATAACAATCTCAGTCATCATGGGGAGGAACTACCCTAAAGAAAGAGTCCATCAAAGGAGAAACAAAGTTAAGCTAAAAACCCTAAAAAAGCTAAAATGACAGGAAATACAAGTCATATCTCAATAATAACCCTGAATGTAAATGGCCTAAACTCATCAATCAAAAGACATAGACTGGCAGACTGGATTAAAAACAAAGACCCAACAATATGCTGCCTTCAAGAGACTCATCTCATAGAAAAACATGCCCACAGACTGAAGGTGAAAGGTTGGGAAAAAGCATACCATGCACACGGACTGAGTAAAAAAGCTGGGGTTTCCATCCTCATTTCAGACAAAGCAGACTTCAAACCAAAGATAGTCAGAAGGGATAAAGAAGGACATTTCATATTGCTTAAAGGTAGCATAAATCAACAGGACATAACAATCATAAATATTTATGCACCAAACAATGGCGCATCCATGTATGTCAATCAGATCCTTCTCAATTTCAGGAATCAAATAGACCCAAACACAATAATACTCGGAGACTTTAACACTCCTCTCTCACCATTGGACAGATCTTCCAAACAAAAATTGAATAAAGAAACTATAGGACTCAATGACACAATCGCTAATCTGGACTTAACAGACATATATAGAATATTCCATCCATCAAAAAGCGAATACACTTTCTTCTCAGCAGCGCATGGGTCCTTCTCTAAAATAGACCATATGTTATGCCACAAAGCTACTCTTAACAAATACAAAAACATACAGATACTACCTTGTATACTATCAGATCATAATGGCATGAAATTAGACATCACCGAGAAAGTTAGAAACAGAAACTACTCCAAGACCTGGAGATTAAATAATATGCTATTGAATGATACATGGATAACAGAAGACATTAGGGGGGAAATTAAAAGATTCTTAGAGGTCAACGAGAATAAAGATACAACATATCGAAATCTCTGGGACACCATGAAAGCAGTGCTAAGAGGAAAGTTCATTGCAGAGAGTGCATTTAATAAAAGAATGAAAAGTCAACAAATCAATGACCTCACATTACAGCTCAAAGCCCTAGAAAAAGAGGAACAGATCATCACCA